>JAABKM020124974.1:0-11367 GCA_016277805.2 Papilio aristodemus | reverse complement strand
ACGCCTTAATGTGTCTACATCATCGAGAAATAGTGTACCCGAATTGCTAGGTACGTTTTTACAGGATAAGGAGGCAAACGAACAGCGTGTAGCCATAATGTTAAGCCTTAGTACTTTACTTTACTTAATGTTAAGTGATCACGCTACCGAAGAACATTTGCAACGGATAACGGAGTAACGGATACATAATCTTCGTTATTAACATAATAACGAAATTAAATAGAATAATGTGGTTTAATATCCTAGTGACACACAACACAGTGGATTAAGTTTTAATTTAAACTTTATCCATTGTGTTTTCTTACCTTTATAGCCCCTTTTCGCAATACAAACTAAATTACTTAATGTATAAAACGTGTTTTAATTTCTAAATCCACGAAACTAAATAAAAGTTTATTTTGAGAAATGAATTTTACTTAATTGCACCGTAATTTATACATCTTACTGTTAAAAATAAGATAGAAAATGATTTTCCGTCATCGTCTTGTAGTAGTCAGGTGGTAAATGTACATCTACGTGTTTAGTAAAATTATTTGGTCAACATAATTTATTAGAACTTTTTAAAAAGCTTATAAATTGTAGCTTAACTTATGACTTGTAATGTAATGATTTTACAACTTTTTAGTGTTGATTCTAAATATATGAAACAGTACTTATCAGCGTGCTTCCTAAAATACCTTAAAAATTAAACAGATTTTTTACTGCGACTATAGTCTACACAACCAGGTCGTGCAGGCGGGAGCTCGTGTGAACAAGACGAAATCGTAACAGCATAAACAACGGTCGTACTCTCCCGCCCACACATATATGTAGGAAAAGGTCAAGATGACATTGTATATGGATACGTGCTATTGGACAGATTCACACTACACTAATAAACTTATCATTTTATAAGGCTTAGCTTAGATCTGTGTTTATTCGATTAGGACCATCAAATTTCGATAGTTTACACAAATTTGCACTTATCTCGATTTTACTGTAAATAAAAATAATAATAAATAAGTAGATAAATGAGATTTTTCGTTTTTCAGACCTGAATATGAAGCTTATATTGAAAGCTCCAGATAGAGCCTCCGTGGCGCAATCGGCCAGCGCATTCGGCTGTTAACCGAAAGGTTGGTGGTTCGAACCCACCCGGAGGCGAGGGTTCACTAATTTTGTTTTTTTTTTTATTATTATTATTATAATTAATATTAAGACATGTGATCAAATTTAGCAATATATAAGAAAGTCTGCGTTTCAATTATTTTTATATACATTGACACAAGTTTTAACAAATAGAAAAGAAAGAAATGCTATAAAATCCTTAAAATCAGTTTCGTTTTATTTTCCAATTCTCAAGAGCTTTACAAACTGTGTGCAATATTTTAAACTGGTTGCGGGAAGAAAGTTTCCTTTTGATAACTATTAACAACCACAAACATTGAAAGTTGATTGCTTTTTGCTTTGCTCTTCGGTTCTATTTCCAATATTCGAAATTATTTACTACATACTAAGTCCAGGTAAAAACAAATTAAGCGATTAAAAACAAATCATTATAGACTTACATTAAGAATATACGTATTGAAATATCTGATTGGACAAGCTTGTTTCAGTTATTAAATCTAGTATTTATATTTATAAATAATGAAGCTCTCTTTCATTTGGTTTTCAGGTAATAAACAATCGATTCCTTAGTACCTCTTTTGTTTAAAGCGCTCTCTCTTGACATATCAGTTTACGTGACGATGAGTTTATTTGCACTTTATTTAGGAATAGTAGATGGCCAGCTAGCGGTACAATGCTAAAGAAATAAATAAATTTAGTTTCATTTATTCTAAATTTGTTGAAATTAAAAACAACTATAAAGAAGAACACGACGATCAACTTCATAAATTAAGAGATCACACTAGTGATTTCCTAATTTTCAATAATGTTTCAGTAGTGACATCTTCGCATCGCCTTTGAAATGAAATCAGCGTTGGTATCGTCGTTGGTTCAATGGTTTCAATGTACCATAAAAATATCCAAATATACTTTGATGACGTAATGTAATAATAATAATGTGATTTTATTGTTTTTAAATTTTAACGTTTTTAATCTATTATAGTACAAGTAAAAAGTGATAAATTGTGATAGTGGATTAAGAAAAATTGTAAATTTTGATTTTAAGTTTTTTTTAATAAAGAAATAAAGTTAGACCCGCTACCCAAGTCCCTGACCCTGTGTTATGTTAGGGGGAACGAGAGGGGGGCAAAAAGCCCCCAAAAAATGTAATAATAATGTAAAATGAAATCGTCTACACCATTGATACAGTATGGACATAAAATATTAAAATTAGAGATGTGATAGTCAGCTTATATTTAAAAGCATGACTAATCATTAAGCTATTCTAATAAGCTTGCTGAAAAAAAAAACTAATAATAGAAAATTAATAGTAATTACGTGTAAGTTAATTTGAAGTAAAACTTTTGACGGCAATTAAGTTTCGATAATTTTTTTGGGCTAGTAAAAATAATTCAGAATATCTGTTTACATTGTCTTCTTAACAAATTTAATGGATAGGTAATAAATATAGAAATTTACTTCGGAGTTGTTGCATTTCCTTAAGATCGATATGATATCGAACGTATGTACTTACGTATGATAAGATAGATACTGAATTTCACTATTATTTCTGTTGGATGACAAGCAGTTGATTGCGGAAAAAAAAAGTTTAAACCTCTTGGGACATACAGTAATAGTAGAATTTGTGAATACAAAATGAATTTTTCAAATCCAATTGGTGGTATTTCCTGAGAATAGCGCATTCAAACTCCAACTCTGACGCTTTATACGTTATTATTTGATATGTAACATATGGACTCCTCCAGTCACTGCTATGTGCTAACCGGTCACTGACGCATCGCGCCCCCCCCCTCACACCACCACCCCTCGAGCGGCATAGCACACCACCCACACTCAAAATATCCAACCAACATGCGTCGCGAACTGATCGGTATGGAACTTGTTAATGATAAGTTATCAAATGTTTATTAATTTTCTAATATGAAATATCCAAAATCTTTATGTAATACTTGTAGTTCGGTGTTCTATTAATAAGAACACCAAACTACAAGAATTATTTATTTAAATAAATGGAAAGCAATAGAAATATAACAAAAACTTAATAAAGTCTTACAGCTATCTGGCTTTGTCCCACATTATCCGTAAAATCTAGCAAGAATATTTAAAAAATGAAGTACATTTTCCTTGTTTTTTTTATACTACGCGGCAAATGAGCAAGCGGTACATAGGATAGGCCGTTGTCTACCTTTAATTGACTAAGAAGAAGTAATTATTGCAACAACAAAAAAAAAATACATAAAAATAACATGCAACAAAAAAAATCTAAAAACTGGGATCGCGCCTGCGGCATCACCAGACAAGGCGCGGTTCTACTTCATGCCTGTCTTCTGTCAAGTGGTATTTCATGGGTTTACAAGTAATTTCAACTAACCTCTTAATTACAAACTAACTTGCTAACGTAGTCGTTACGTGAGCTTCCTTACGAATATAAAAGTCATAAAGCGTTATTAAAATAAGATTATTAATAGGGCGTTACTAAAGAGTTAATTTTCCGGTACCAAAAATATAATATTTTCACCACGTTTCTTGAAATATGACAGATAGATAGTCATTTAAATACATAAGAGTATTATTTTACATATTTTGCGTGTGGGCGAAATATGGATTCCTCGAGCCATCCCAGCTCTTCAAAGAAACCCATTAACCCTTGGTGATCTCTGAAAGCGATTTCGGTGAGCCGAGATGTTTTAGCCTGTATACCGACACTGCCTGGCAGGCTCAGTAAAATCAATACAAAATAGTTATCACTACAGAGGTAATTATAACAGTATACTGTGTTCACAAAATATCTACTAATTATTTTTTATATATTATATGTGGGAAAACGAGCAGCTGGTTTGCTTAAAAAGTGATCATCACCCATGAACATCTGCAATAGCAAAGGAACTTTAGTACTTTCAAAGGAAAAATTAATAGTTAAAAATAAATTAGTAAAGTTCTGTACCTTATTAAAACAACACATAAAGATAGAAAGTTGTTCATTCGGCTAAATATGTTTTATATTCTATTTTGTCTATTTGTTTGAATTGATTGACAGAATATTAGTTTTTTAACAATTTTATCAATAGAAAACAATGCGAAAACATATATGTATTTCATACATTCATGTAGTAAATAATTCTAAAATTATAAATATGTACAGAGCAAATGTAAACAGATCCGCCATTTTGAATTGGAAGACGATTAGACCTGCGCCCAAGTCACGCTTTAGATGGATAAAATCGATTTTTAAAAATTTAACGATTTCTTCTTACTTAGTATTCAAATAAAGAAATATTTTTGACAAAGACAAATAGGAAACAAAACAAAACTCATACAAAAGTGATTAAAGAGAAAAAAAAAAACATTTATGATAGAGTTTTTGCAGTATCGCAATTTCCATAATAATCAACCATATTCCAAAGCGGTCTAAATTACTTTGGATTTAAAATAAAACTAGATAAACATCACTAATTGTCGCAAACCAACGACGCTAATTGTTATTAAATTCGCCTTATTACCACCATTAAATTAACCTTTCTGATTATTTTACAATTAATGTCATTTTAATTTTTCGCTTGCATATTTGATATAAAGTTGAGAATCGAAAAAATGAAAGCGTTA
Source organism: Papilio aristodemus (assembly GCA_016277805.2). NCBI lineage: Eukaryota > Metazoa > Arthropoda > Insecta > Lepidoptera > Papilionidae > Papilio > Papilio aristodemus. The sequence continues at coordinate 6,657 of JAABKM020124974.1, read as the reverse complement.
TACTACTTTAGAAAAAGATTAAGATTTAAATAATAAGATTTAAAACGTCAAACGATTCGTTTAAAAATTATAAACAATCAGATTATTATATGAGGTATAACGCCTTCGGATTTGGCACACGTCGAGTGTCCATCCAAAAATAAAATCTTTTTAAATATTGTCTACCCTTATTATGTAAATATGGTAATATTCCAAAAATTAAATTGTGGAGTAATTCGTCTCTGTAAATTTTTGACCTTACAGAATGTTTCGATAAAAATTTGAAAATCGATTTTTCTGTTTCTCAAAGTAATATACATTAGGAACAGCACTAACGATTAGTTAAAAGTTAAAATGGTGGATTTGTTTACATTTGTTCTAAACAAACGAAGTATTGTTAGCAACCTGAATAAAATATATTTATAAAGTACTAGCAGCAAAAAGCCGCCGGTATAGAAAAGAAATATAAAAATTCGATAGTTTTGATAGTTGTATGAAGGAGTTAACTTTGCTGGGAATAGTATAAATAGTTAAACGTGAAATACGCTTCTAATATACAGGCCTAATTGAAATTTAGCTCATAACTTTTTTCAGGCAGTCTCTCTACATCAATCCGAACAACATTTGTTAGAACGAGCTAAGGAATGTTCAGAGTAAGATGTCAGAACTCCTCGATGCGATATCCACTCTATCTGGGAACAATGAAGCAAGTAAGGATTGCCTTTCAAGCATTAATATTATAAGCAAGGAACATTATACCCTGATTATAAGGAGCATAATATTGTCACAAACTCCATAGAAACAGACGCAAGAAGAAAAGTCTGGGCACAGCAAGACTTGAAGGCTATTTGCAAACATATTCTGCTTGTTATTTAATATTATGGGGACAATAAAAAGAAATTAATAATTCATTATGATTTGCAAGTTGTCCACAGCAAGTAAGCTTTCTCCATGAATCACTACACTGACGACTGTCTTTTGCCATCCATTTACAATGTTTTAACAAATCTGGCTGGCGTTTAAAATATGAAATAAAGCTCAAGAAACATTTTCTCTGGTCCTATGAAACAGAAAGTTTATAAATTTGGTTAGTATGAAATACCACTATTTCACTTTTGTGTGCAAAGCATGTGACATCCTCAAACAGTTCTCAAGGCAAAGGTTTATAAGAAAAAGTGATAATAATAAAATAAAAAATGTACATGCCCAGATTTTAGCAAAATTGTACTGGGAAAAAGCTATTATTGCTTATTTGTTGACACAATATCAACAAAATTATTCTCAGAAACATTGAAGCAAATCCACCATTTACTGTGCCGGGATATTCTCGGAAGAAAAATGTCTTATTTGCAGTCAAATATTTACGAAAACAAAGATTTCTCTTGATTGGGATTTTCCATGTATGGTCTGATCAAAGATTTAAATCTTCACATCTTCTATTGGTAAGTAACCTAAGATTTATTTTTTTTGTTATCTAATACATCTGTGGCTGTCGATATTTCCAAGACAACACAACTTAACTAACTTAAATAATAACCAGACTAAAGTTCCACATTATTTTTACTTATTACAATATTTCTTTTAATAGATATAACAAACAATCCAAATTCAAGCATTTCACTGTCACCAAGTACAATAGACCCTAAATACCCTATAATGAATGAAACTGATTTATTGTAACATCGTCAATATATTCATGGAAATATATATATAATATATGTTCTGAAAACACCATACATGTTTTTTCTTAATATTCATAAAAAATATTCAGCAGTACCAGATATTTATTGACCCTGTTTTAAATTATTTTTCTTCTTTACTTCAGGCACAAGAACATATTAGCAGTTGAAGCTCCATCTTCAACTACTGCACTGCGACACACAAGCATTATGTTCCAGTCTTATGCGGAGAAATAGTTAACATTAGAAGGAAGTTTAAAACAAGGATAATAAATCATTAGCCTCGTGTAGCCATATCTTGTCAAGTTTTTTTTGAATACCATCATATTGCTTTGTCAGTGAAAAGTCTTAAATAAAACTAACTTGAATGTTAAAAATGTCAAATTATTTTTACTTTTTTGTGTGTCTGGTGCATGCTGTGTGATTGCTGGGGTCTCGGATTCGAATTCTGAATCAGGCAAAAATATTTGATTTTTTTTTAACTCAATATCAGCCCAGAGTTTGAAACAACTTGATGAATTGTCATTAAATATGATACTCATCATAAAAAATATGATACTTATCATCATAACCGTGATTGTTATTTTAGAAATATATGTTTCGTAAAGGGAAATTTAAATACTTCTAGCTTTACTCATGTAAAGCGAGTTGGAAATACCTTGTATGTTGGAATTATGTGTATTGTCTCCAACAAATTTAAAATTTAAGAGGACGATAGAAATGAAACTAAACCTACAATTTTAGCCACACCAATGGCTTTTAATCTGAATATTGTATTCCTGTATTACTTATTGAATAATGTATGCATGTGCCAATAAATAAAATATGCATTACTGTAATCTCATTTCTATTTATTTTCACACAATCTTTGATATATATCATGTTTAGAAAAATTAAAAATGCTTAATTTTCATCAAAACCAATAACTTCACACCTGCACAGAAAAAGAGTATTAGTTGTTACAGTAATTATTTTGTGTCCGCAACAATCCTCAATGAAATGACCTCATTAGAACCAAAATAGAAAAGAATAACTAAAGTACTTATTGTTGTTGGTTTAATTCAGTGATTCCCAAAGTGGTCTATATCGACCCCTAGGGGTCTATGACAACCTGCAAGGGGTCTAAGTCAGCGAAAAAAAATTTGGGGGTCCATGAAATGAAAATGGGGGTCCACGATAGTGGATATCAACACATACACTGATAGTACCTATTTACTTACATCATACTATCTTATAATATCAAAACAAATACATTATTTATCAAAGTACCTATGAAGTAATAAATTGACTTATTGCTTATGTTATTTTACTTGTAGTTTATTTTTGTAGTTTATATAATGTTACATATATTTTATATAACAGATACTAAATTTTATTTTGAGGAGTTTTAATTTAAATTCAATTAATAAATGTATAAATTAACATGTGTTTTTACTTTAAGTTTTCAATACTAAACTTCACTACAGTTAGAAATTTACAGGAAATCAATATCAGGTAAGTGTTCCATGTTGGGTAGACCCCCAGTCTACCCAACACATAACATCGCAACGTGTTCGAAGTAAAAGAATCTCTAAACAATATATCTTGCTATTGTTTAGCGAACTTTTATAAACGCATTTATTATTCTAGTAGTTACGTTGACGCTAACTCCACCTATGAGCTACCACATAAATTACTACCAAACCAAGCGGTCCAATTTCCCACGTAACGCCCAACGCCTTGCTCAACGCAACCAACCGAGAGACGCGGTTTAACGACGGCAGATACATCACTTGCCAGCCAAGCTCCAATCTCTTCGTACGTTTTGTTAACGATGCGTGAGGCTCCGCATTGTCGTAAGGGAACACGATTCCTTTGTGATTTACCAATATCCTTTTGTAATCTCACCAAATTGACAGCACAACTTTTTTTTGTGTTGGTTCATCATGTTAGGCAATGATTTTTTTTATTAAAATTATTGTAGACGATCCATTTTTTATCGCCAATGATAATTTTTTACTAGTTTTAATACGTGCAAATAAACGAAATTTTTGTAACCAATTCTGACACGTGCGTCTTGTCAAACAATAAATACCATAAATCTCTTTGTGAGCGTCAACTACTTCCTTGTCTTTACGAAAATATAACAAAACGCATGTGACATTGTAATTAAATAAACCAACACAACGAAATAATAATAAAATATTAATAAATGATTTATGACATTTATTTCTTGTTCAACATTAAAATACTTAATTTTCTATTTATCTTTTAAATTTTCTGTAAAAAAGGAACAAAAAAGTGAATATAATCTATGGTCACATAGTTAGCTTGTATTCAAAGGCGCGAAAATTTTTCTCTGTAAAACGCTGTGCTCGGGACTTTAAAGGTATGTTTTAAAATATTTGGCCACTTTCTTTTAACAATTTAGGGTATTTTCTTAATATTATACACAACATTTATCTTAAAAAACATTTTATTAAGTTTCGTAGTTTGTATTTTTCATTGCATTAGACGTATTTACAATACCAAAGAACAATTCACAATTCATCGTTATTTTCCGGCTCATAAAGCCATAATTAATGAAAATATATAGCGTGTTAGTTAGTTTGAAGTAAAATTTCGGATGGCAATTAAGTTTCGTTGAAATTTTTGATTTGAAAAAGTAATTGATAATGATTTTTGAACATTGTCTTTTAAACAAATTTAATGAATGGGTCAAGTATTTACATCTTCTATCGTATTCTTAATCTGAACTATTTTATTTTATTTACAATTATATACAAAATTATCCACTACACTATTGTTAAATATAGACAACGCGAAATTACTTGCTCAGTGATACACCCTCGGCAATGCTACAAGTTTATTCGAACAAATATCGTGATAACGCCAAATTAACGCAAACATCTAGATTGTGTTTTAAGGGGCAAAACAACATTCAGTTTAGTCTTTAAACAGTTGTCGATAATTGAGCGCATGATATGATGCAAAAGATTTTTAAAATATTAAGATAAAAAGTCAGGTTATTGTGAAAATTACGTTCTTCTTTCCTTTCCATCGTGGGGTCTTTGCCACCCGGGGCAATTCTAAAATATTAAATGTCAAGTTTTTCCCTTTAATTTTTTTATTTAGGTTTTTTTTCCTTTTGTGCTGTCCATCGTGCTACGCCTAAGAATTTTCTCAAAGTCCTCCATTTTTTTAATTGTTTACTACTACCATTCACCAATAATATGTATATTTTTTATTATGTATAACAAACTGGCAATTAATTGAAGTAAACTACATTAAAAATAAAAAAGTTGCCGAGTTTGTAATTTCAATGTAAGAGATTTAGAGCTCATGTGAGATTATAAACTTTCTATGGCGCCTAGTTCAATCACAAAGCACCGAATCTCACCGTCGACCGTTAACATATCTAGCACTCGGATCTCCGATATTAATACGAGTAATATGTCTAAGAAAACAAAAGTATTTTATGTATAAATAGCAGTAAACGACTATCATTATGAATTTAACGAACCTAACCTATAATTATAATACATTGTAACGTAAACCTACGGTGTCATAACGTAATCAAAATATTTAATCAATATAAGTAGGCCGTACATTTTTCTAACTTGAAAGCTCTAATTAAATTTATTTACTCTTTGTAGGAGTTAAATAAGCAACAAGGACGCAAGTTATCCTTCTGTTCACAACAACAACTGGTGATAAAAATAAAAATAGTGAATATGTCCGAGCGCGGTCCAGTTTTTGAGTCGTCTGCTGGTGGTAAACCTTTGTCCTGTCTTAAGCAGTGTCAAGAAGGAATATTGGAAGATGAAACACTTCCGCAAACACGGAGGATTGTGACACGATCCATGGCTACAAAAGCTCCAAGACGCATAAACTATTATGAGAGCAAGACAGAATATAAAAGAGAGCTAAAGAAGAAAAGAGAACGAAGAAATAAAAGAAAGGCCATGGACTCTCGACGGAAAGCCGAGAACAAGGAGGACACGAAGGTTGTGAAGACCGACATGCCTGCATTTGAGTCTCATTGGTATGACGGTGAAACTCAGAAGTCAGACGGTGAGTTTATGCTTTGATAGTTTTATTTTTATTCGATACGAGATTCTTTTTCAGCTATAGTACTGTATAGGTTTCTTTTAAAGTTAAATAATTAAGAGAAAATGACTTGAAATATATTTATGGCAAGTAATTTGATTAAAAAATCTTAGAAGTTATAGCAGTAGATATTGTATCCCGATTATAAAAGAAACATAGAGGTGTAAAGTTATCTTTGTTACATTCCGCCAGCCGAGATCATGAAGGAACATAATATCGTGAAGATCGAGATAAGTACACCCGGCTCTGAGCTGCACTCTGATCAGGATAGCGATGAAACTCCGGAGCTGTTGGGTGAGTTTATGCTTTGATAGTTTTATTTTTATTCGGTACGAGATTCTTTTTCAGCTATAGTACTGTATAGGTTTCTTTTAAAGTTAAATAATTAAGAGAAAATGACTTGAGATATATCTATAGCAAGTAATTTGATTAAACAATCTTAGAAGTTATAGCAGTATATATTGCAACCCGATTATAAAAGAAACATAGAGGTGGTGAGGTTACAAAAACAAATCTAGGACGATGAACTACATACTTTGTTTTTGTTTCAGAACCAGAAGATCCTCTGGTAGATGTTGGTGACCGGACCGATTTGGTTCCTGACTTCGATTGCGACCCGAACCCTGGCGAAACTCAAGACCAGTAAAACATCGGGATCGGGAGTCATTTTTAAGTAGTTAATTTTAATTTTCATTCATTAATTTTTAAAAGATTTTAAGATTGCCCTTTAAACTTGTAAGACCTAATATCCATCCAGTTACATAGGTCCAAGTCTTAATGTTCTATGTTTAAATATATTTGTAAAACTTGTAAGACTTAATATCCATCCAGTTACATAGGTCCAAGTCTAAATGTTCTATGTTTAAATAAATTTTTAAATAATTATCTGCTTTTTTATTAATTACCAATA
>JAABKM020122448.1:0-11443 GCA_016277805.2 Papilio aristodemus | reverse complement strand
CTACCGAACTGATTTATTTTCATAAAATTACCTCACACATAATACGTTTACAAATCTACCCCCAATATACACTCCACATATTACAACAGTAAAACCTCATGGCAGTGTTCCCCGTAGGGGTAATTAGAGATGCTACTAGTGACCACACTTTTCGCTGTATGTTTCCTTTACATGATGTGATAGAAGGCGAGCCTATTGCCAACCTAATATCACTTTGTCCTACCCGGGATTCGATCACCCGAGGCCTCAGCAATGCTTATTTAAATAATGTGTATAAATATATCTTTTTGTCAAAATCAATCTAAATTATTTTTTACTAAAATTATTTCGCAAAAAGCATTTTTTATAAGCAAAGATGTATAGCGATATTTAACGAGAGAGTTAAAAATGAATGTCGAACACGTGCTAGTAAATTAAAAAACAATCAAAGTTTGCGAAGGAAGTCTAAAGTCATTATCCGAATTTGAGGTAGAGACGATGATTTATAGTGCAGAACGGCACACGGACTTAAACACACAACTATTGTGTATAATTGTAATTTTTTTAACTGTAGTTAAATTAATTAGTGATTTATAATTAGACAAAATTTGGTTGGATTGTGTAAAAGTTGATGAGTAAGAAAGCTGTAAGTGCTGGGATGTCGGTGACACCCAATAAAAGTGGAAACAAAATATCTTTTTAATGTACTAAGTTATAATTTTATATCTCCATGCAATTAATATACTACACGTGTACTATACACGTTTAGTATGTAAATAAAAGGAAGCACTCGTCCAGAAGGTAAGTGGAGTAGGACGGTCTCGGAGCACCTCTCTCGCTTCATCTACGTCCAAACATGCGTGTTTAGTGGTTTGTAAGCGCCTGCCTGTATATTATTTTAGTTATATAAGTATGAGTACTAGTACTGAGGTCAAACGACTGAATACTATCGGTTTAACAAAGTTAATCGTGTAACACTCAATCAACCGCACATCCGGTCAACAATTACACGCAATTTCGATACACATTCTCTAATTTTAAAAAATACACATTTTTTAAAGGTTTTATAAGTTATTTTTGTGTACACGATTCATTCACCGTCTTAAACCATTCTCGAAAGAGAGAAGTTAAGTAACTCGTTAGCATAAAATAAACAAATCTAGGAAATAATCTGTATAAATATTTAATTGTTAAATAAAATCAATAAGACGATTTAAATTCCGACCTAATTTAAAGATTGTATAATAAACGGTCTATATGTTTATAAAGTAAAATGATTACCATACTAGGTGCGATAATAAAATCAATAACATGAAATTATAATTAGGTAACCGTGATTGTCTTGAAATAAAAGCTGACTCTATAGATGGCACGAGTTTGGCTGAGCAGTCGAGCATTATGCTTAGTGGACATAATTTAACATCAGCGAAATTCATTGCAAAACTGGGTCGCTAACATAATATTACTTATTTTCATAACTTTCTTATAAATTATGCATCATAGAAATAATTACGAAATAATTTTAATGAACATACCTTCGATTTCCGAGCGAAGAAAATGTTTCTAAACCGTAAAAATAAACAAAAGCAACGTAATATAAATAAAAGTGAACACTCGCGTCAAAATTTGGACGAACAATCGTCTTACCGTTGACGCGTTCGTCCGACACCGTATCTTAACAACAACTGATGTTTTCTATGATCGAGCTTGCGCAGACGCAGGCCGCGATGTCTAGAATCTCCGGATATTCATCTACTGGAAGCAACACAGCTTATGCAACATCGTTTATCCGATTTGCAAGATGACTTCTCTTTATTGTCAATTTAATTCGTGTTTTAGATGTGTTTGTTTTCAATTCGAATCGTGATGACTAACATTTTCAATTAAAAACAAAAAAAAAACATACCTGTCGCCTATTTTTCCCGAAGGGGCAGGCACAGGTGTAACTAATGAACCCACATTTCGCCGTAAGTTTTTCCATCCCACGATGTGATAGGTGGCGAACCTGTCGCCATATCGGGCACAAATTCCAAACTCCTTGCTCAGCAATGCAACTGTATCGTAACACAACTGCGTTACCGAGGCAGTTGTATTACGAAACGCCAATTGTTTCATTTTTTTATTTGACGACGACGTGTTCCTTATGATATGTCATTTCTTCCTTTTATCTTACTAATATTCAACAATATATTTAAAAAAAAATGTTATTCTAATCCAAATAAAGTCTGTAAAGAAGAAAATTACCTTAATATAAAATGTTAAACTGCCTCGGTGGCTCAGTGGTATCACGTATACGGTACCGCTGCAACGCTGAGGTCCCGGGCTCGATTCCCGGGTCGGGAAAAATGATATTAGGTTTTTACAACTTGATATCAGCCCGGAGTTCGGTATTTGTGCCCGATATGGCGATAGGCTCGCCCCCTATCACATCATGGGACGGAAAAACATATGGCGAAATGTGGGTGCACTAGTTGCATCTCTGCCTACCCCATCGGGGAATACAGGTGTGAGATACGTTTTTTTAAATAAAATGTTATATTATATATATTATGTATAATTATGTACATCGCACTGTAAATTCCGAAATATAACTAAATAAAATATGTTATTTTTTGTCAAAGGCTTAATATTTTCTATCTTCCACAATGACGTTACCAAAAATGTGGTACCTAAAAACAACAAAGTATTAAAAAGGTTTCAAATCAATTATTAATGTACAAATGTGTTCATAACTACTGTGGCATACAATTGGATCGGATATGAAACAATAGCAACGATATTTGTAGTGGAAAGGAAAGTACGATGTCCTCTATCATATGTTGGCGAATATTTGATTGATGTGATGATTATGATTTTTCACATTAAATAGATCAAGGAAAGCAATTTGAAGAAATTAATTCGCTCAAAGCCGAGGGATAAAACTAGTTAATTATAAAGATGTAAAAGGTGAAAGATCAAATTTTGTATTTAAAAAAAGGATAATTTTACAATAAGTACAATGAACGGTAAAAAGTAAAATAACATTATTTTATTTTTCAGATTTATAACACTTTAAGTACACTGTACACTTCGCTTAACATCTGTGTGTTTGCAGCAATCATAGTGATTACAGATTTAAGTATTGGAAAATGGCAGGCGTTGGGTAACTTAAAGTTTATATTGTTGTCTTTGCACCTCATGAAAAATACTAAATAATGAAACATAATGTTAATGCGCCGTCAAATTATTAACTAAATGAACGATCATTTACAATTTAATTGATTTTTCTTGGATAGCTTACAATCTACTACCGTTACATAGTCTAATTGTGAACTGATATATTTTGCCTTACTTTATTACACAGTGCATTATTGTTTCGTATTTTCGAACAAGAGTTACATTAAATACATTTATAGAATATTTACTTCTAATAATAGAATACTATGAATAATTCAATTTTGTTTTACTATTTTGTAATTTTACCTGTATGGGTTATTTCGTTTTTTGTTTTGTTTTTCTTCATAAATATTATAAAGACGAGACTGTTATTAATTTTAAAAATGATGTCAGCATTATGTTTTTGTGAGACAGCGTGGGGCTGCTCTGTCAAAGTACTAATGGTAATTAAGGATCTGGCAACATTATGATCTCCGTGACATACAAATGATGTGTTGATGCCCGATAGCCTTGCCTATAACATGGACAGAGGGTAAAGATAAGAAAAGCATATTTCTAATCTTCCTTTTAATAGATCATCAATATATCAAGGCCTGGTTTTAGTAAATATCAGATCTCAGGCTGTTCTCAAATATAAAGTTTACGTAATATGGAACGGTCTGCAACAAGGGCTAAGCAACCATTTTTTCGGCAGAGCCACAAAAATCTTAAAATTTTTATATGAGGGTCATATATCGACAACAACTATCAGAGTTCAATTTACATTTCTAGACTTTAAAAGACTAGGAAGAAGATAATAGAGTATACATACAGATAGTTAAAGAAAAGAAAGGAAAATATATTGAGTTTCTACACATTAACTAGAGATAACATACAACTATATAATAACACAAGAGATTCTGGTCGTTCATGTATCGGTTACTCCCGCCGCTCCGCTATCTCTGTCCAAATAAATTTCTTAAACGGATTTTATTTTGTAAAAGAATGCCAAGGGTAAGCAAAATGTTATAGTTTGCAATCAAAATATTCTATAGCTGTAGGCTTAACCGCAAGAATCGATACGGCATTTCTAACATTTGATAGAAAAAACTTTCAGGATCTTGCGGTTAAAATCTTTTAAAGCAATTCTTTGGTTACATGCTACTTTTAATACCGTTCATATTTCCTACTTTTAAATAATCGTTTTTCTTCTTATCTATATTTTTACGATCTCTGTAACTTTTGAAGTAAAAATTGAGGAACAAGAAGAAAAATGAAAATAAAGTTATCAATGCGAAATAATGGAAAGCGAGAGGCAAGGGGCAGGGCGTCAGCTTCTGTTGATAGTACAGGTCCGTAACCGCCAACACGAATTGTATCTGAAAAATAAAATTTAGGTTAAGTTCTAATTAAAATTTTTGTGTTGTTACTACAAATTACGTATCAATAATATTTCATATCTAGTCTAATTACTTAATAAATGTTTATTAAAGTACGCTTCGGTAAAAAAACGCGTTTAGACACCATAAAATCCCATTAGCTTCCTTTTCTTCTTAAGGTGCTCTCCGACTAGCGAAGGTTGGCTGTCAGTTTATTATTTTAAATGCTTCAGTATGTACACACGTAAATGTTATCCTTATATAAAAGCTTTGGGATAAAAGATAATAATATTTTTATGTCTCCTGCGCTATTTACTTCAAGCTAATGAGTAAGATCTTATTATGTCTGTAAGTTTTTTATAGATATTTTTAGTAACTTACTAGCTGTATTTTGGTCAAGTGTTTCTTCCACCAAACAAATTTCGCAAACCGCGGTCCCAGACAAGATATGCCGTAGTACCCGTACATTAAGACATGAACGAAGCTGTTCAGAAGGCCAGTTACGACGAAATGGTCGCTAGGGAGGAACATATAGTAAAGCCAACCCCACACTACCATTATACTATGATGGTATAAGTGTAGAAAGGTCACTTGATTGTCTTTCTTACGAAGCCTAAAGAACACCGTGTCGAGTAAATCTAAATGCTTCGCTATAAAATATGGGTAGATACTGTTCGATATCTGAAAAACAGAAAACAAAAAGAAGGTTATATTTTAAATTTATTATAATAAATATATTTCTTAATTTACATCATTAATATCCTCGCCTTGTTTCGCCCTTGTTCTTATGATTTTTCTCAATTAAACAAATTATGAGAATATAATAACGAAACGATTTTTTTTATTCATTTAAGAGATAGGAAAATGCCTCTTTTTACTTATCTACTCCTTCCCACGTCAAATTCTTCATCGCTACTTGTCTAAGATTTTTTAAACTAAATTTCAAAGTTTTAGGAAACACAATTGTGTTAAAAAGTATCGCGAAAAAATTTAATAAAACAGTACAGTACTTACCGGGCCGATTATTTCTGGATTGTTTTGTGGGCATCTTAACGGAAATACGCCGAAATGCCAAATATATTCCGTGTACTGAAATCATGAAAATAGATAACTTCATGAATTTCTAACATTTTGACATTTTTATTATAAGTCGTAATATCCTTTCATCTTTACCTTTCGTAAATGATAACAAAAAACTTACAATGTACACCATGTATGCGGAAAAGACGACTTGGAAGGCATTATAAAATAGCATTAGTGGCTTCATTTGGAAAGGTGTCTTGTTCATCATGAAGGAAGGGATCACTTTGAGGACTACCATCAGGTATATGGCATCTATCACCGCGGCCCCACCGAGAGTGTGGAGTGCTGACCAGTTGCTCGCCACTGAAATTATGTATAACTAACTGTGAAATTACATATCGTAAACCAACTTTGAAACAAAATCATTCAAAAAAAATATTAGGATTACACTTATTATTCAAACAAAAAAATAAAGAAAAATGTTGGGTAAAATGTTTTTGTTGTAAGTACACTGTATTTAAAATAAAAAGAATAAGATTTTGAAAATGCATGTTTACTATAAATCAAAATTAAGTTTCTAGAAATTTTGCGAAGTTATTTTTTTTAATTCCCTAATAATTTGATATAGCAAAAACAGATTGCGTATAAGAAACTTCGATTCCCTTTTAGGAGTTGGGCAGATAAATAAACAAAATTCTTTTTTAGAAAAATTATGCCGTGCAATAAAATTTAATATTTATTCATATAATGTACCAGCATAATGTTCTAATGGCTTGACAAAGGTTATACATTAGCCTTTAAACCAGATATTTTTTGTAAAATTATTTAAATTTAATTAAATACTGTATTTCACTGCTAATACAGATTAATAATAAAAAAAAACACTAAATAAAATTTTATAAATACACACTCACAATTAATATGACTAATACTGTTTACGTTTGCATTTATTTGGATTGCCATCAAATTGTTTCGATTAATTTAGAATAATGTATTGTTTTTACACTGGTCGGCAATGAGGGGATAAATATTCAAGATTTCATTCTGAGTTTTTAATTGAATTAAATGAAACAAAAGAAAAAAGATTTTTCTTTTCCCTATTCATCCCCCCGTCTAATCCTTTTCCCTTTCCTTAAAAGAAAACATTTAAAAGTAGTACAGACAATTATTACTACAATTGTCCTTAAAACAAAGTTCCGGCAGTCTGTAATTATAATAGAAGATTAGTTAAAATAATTATTTTGAAAAAAAAACTTACTTTTTGGATACTTTAGAAAATTTTCATCCATTGTTATCAGCAGAAGCCACTAGTTTCTTAAATTTCGTCCCTTATCTCTGACACCCTTTGCGGGTTGCGGGTGTCAGACAGTGAAGACTTGCCGACTAAGTCGCTGGCGGGTAAAATTGATCTTTTATAACAAACACAATGCAACACATTAAAATGTTGCTTTTTTCAAGTAAAATGTTTTCATCAAGGTGCACAAATAAGACAAATTAACAATGCTGATTGTTGTTAAAAATAAGATTTCAACAATTAATCATTATGTACATATGTATAAATGGCGATAGGCTCGCCCCCTATCACATTATGGGACGGAAAAACAAATGGCGAAATGTGTGTGCACTAGTTGCACCTCTGCCTACCCTTCGAGGAATACAGGTGTGAGATATGTATGTATAAATGTATAAAATTATTAGGTTTTTCATTTTAACATTTTAAGATCTTAGTTTAGACAAATTAAAAATTCATTATATATGAAATGAGACCTCTGTGAGGCTCTCTCGAAATAATAACAGTTTTAATTAATTCATACATTTGAAATTTACTATATTTTGAATTTCCTTAAAAAAAAAAAGATTTTAGCGCCATTCGCCTTGTTAGTGATCTCTGAAATTAGTCAGAAATCATTTAATTACTTTAAATATTACCCTGTAGTGACTCCACAAATAATACGTGTAAATACAAATCAAATTAGCAATTGAAATATGTATTATAGTTCGACCTAATATAATTAATTATTCCTTTTACGTCATAGGCAAATACGACATGGCGTACATAAACAACAGGAGCAAAACAATGTCAATGTAGAAACGACATAGACGACAATATCTTAAGTTAATATATAAAGAAAATACCCAAATATTAAAGTGCACATTGATACATGGAACATCGAAAAAAAATTAAATAATTTCTAAATCATATTCACGACTAGCACACACACAAGTCCGACATTAACTTAGGTTTTTTTATTTGTTTTTTATTATATCGAAATTAATATATAAAATGTTACGGTAAGTTAAGAGCATAGCAAAGAAAAAATACACTTTGTTTTTAATAATTTAAATATAAACAAATCATAGGATTAAATAATAAATTTAACTTGGGAAATTATTGTAATAATTAATACTAGAAAAGAAAAAATGTCAAACCGACAGTTCTACGGCATATTTTAATTTAAAAACAAATTAGTCAGATTCGTAGATATTATTCTATATTTTACAACTAGCTATCCAGTTTTTTATTTATTTATAGTACACGAACATCATATATATACAACATTTAAATTAAATTAAGTTACAGTATATATATTCTTATATAAAATATATGACAATGGCAGTGTACATAGCATTTGCAATTTTAAATCACAAATAATTTTTGACTGGCAAAATTGCAGAAATCAAACCCTACGTAAACAAGAACCTGTTACACATTTTCCACTGATGTCTTATTCCTACACCGACAATGACTGAATAAGCAGGCTTACGAGGATACCGTTGTAATTTTTTTTTTCAATGAAAAGAAATTTAGTACGTGCAATTAAGAAGGTTTTTTTTATACCCTCCTTAGCTAATAAGTTTATACAATCTACGTTCATATTTCAAATTAATATTAATTTTTCGAAAAAAAATTCAACACGTAAACTCCAAATATTAATACTAATAGAGTACTTTACTGTAGTAAATATATTGCAATTTGCGATAATATTTCTGTATGAGTCGAGGAATTCAAACCAAAAACGTAGTAAACCTCATAAGGATTTTGTAGTAAACTAAAATATACTTACGCAATCATTTGAATTATGTAAATCGAATAAGCACAAACTATAGTGATATCATGATTGTTGCAGTTAAGGCGATCGCTATTAAACTGTGAATCAATTGACATTCGTTTAAACTGCGTTACGAAATAGTCACATACTTAAATTTATAACGTCGTGACTTCCTTCTATTTTTTCCCTTTTTTATTTTTTTTATTTTCCAACGCATACTCGAATTTTTTTATGCGCATGACGTATGCGAAATTAATTATGAAATGTATGATTAATTTATGAAAATTATAAATAAGTATGTAATTACCGATTTAACTATTTAAGACAAGATCTTGCTCTTTCACAATGACGTCATATGAAACAGCTGCGAAACTAGAACGTGTCCACAAAGACAACTCACTCGAAAACGATCAAGCTGTTTTGGTTTCAATTGAAAAACATTACCTTTCTGAAGTCAGGGGAAGAAATAAAAGATAAAAAAATCACTTGTAGACGATGATTATTGTCATAGTTTCAACTCAGGTAACATATAAGATGTGGGACACACTACTAGCCAATATTTTACCAGTAATGGCCAAGTTTTTGCCTTGACTTATTTAATGTTACTAATCATTTGTTTTCTAATTTTTTTTAGTCTTCAAATCTTTTGTAATCGTACTGAATTGGATCTAGACTACTTAATTATTCACTGATAAGCATATTCATTAAATTATTTCTTTGGTTTGTTTAATTTGCGTAAGTAACTATTCGATAAAAAACGCGTTGTGCGTATTTTAGCCCTTATATTTGAGTTCATATTTTTACTTTTATATGTCTTTTTGAGTCCGTGAATACTCAAGTTCAACTTTTTATAATTTAATTGAGTTAATTCAAGTATTTTTTACAACGAATGAACTAGCGACCACGCCTGATATCAAGTCTTAATATGGTGTAAATTTTATGGTAAGCGCTGGTTTAGTCATAATCAATACACTTTTCTCTTGAAAAAGTCCATTCTGTAGTTTTTATGATAAAATGAAACAAGTAATTTTACATTTGCCCTTCGAGATATTAATATCATTCCGTGTCAGTAACAAAGTAATAATATTTACGACTACATTTAATAATTTATTGTTTAATTTATCAGCATAGATAAAATAAAGCACGCGTAGACAATATTTATTTGAGTACCAGTTGACCCGACAGACGTTGCTGGTCCTGTCCTAATTTTTCATTAGCTATTACATTTATATTCATCTAAAGAATCAGCTGTGCGCTGTATATTCTCACATTCATCAAACTTTGAATCAATGTTAATAAGTTTCTTTATATTTTCAATTCTTTGCGTAATTTTCCTAATATTCCTTTCCGTAAGAGGCTTCTACAAAGTATTAGAAAATAAAAAAAAGATGAATTGAATCGTTATGTAGGTGATTTTTTCAACTGGCCTCCCTATAGTTTCAAATTTGAAATAATCAAATTCTTAAAAATTTTCTCATTAATCTTTATGAATAAATAACGTGACGCAAGTCTGATTTTCGCGGGAAACTTCTCAGGACACTATTATTCACATATTAAATTTTGTTTCAAAATAACATTTTTGGGATTATATCCTATCTAAATTGAAAACCATTATCAAAGTCCTTAGAGGAATAAAATGTAGACGTCACAATGAGTTCATGCTGATATCGACGTCGCTACACGGTTTACTACTTACTACTAGCAGAGTATAGTTTTTTCCTTAGCGTCAATATCCTGCGCTGCGGCAATGGTCAAGGGTGCCACTGACTACGTTACGTGAGGTCGTGGGGTCACATCCACTATGCGACTATTGCCGTGAACCTTTCACAAGTTTAAGTTTAGTTTTTATAGTGAAAAGAAATGTTAATAATTATTAAAATTAATTTACTAATAGTTTTACAAAATTATGTCCGCAAACGTCATTTTACAGTTTTACGCAATATTTTGTCAACGAGATTATCATATATTGCTCAAGAGCTGGCGCTTGTTTTATATTTATTTATAAAAAAAATTGTGTTTTTCACGATACCTTTACAAAATTCAAAATAAAAATGTTTGTCTAAATACATAATTTTATTCAAATATAGTTGGAACCGTTTATGAAATAGTCAAAATACTTATTACTGGCTATAAGTGATATGTTATATTGTATTCGCTATGATAGTACGTACAGGCAGTAAAAACCAGGCACGTAATAACTCCATTGCATTTATTACGTAATAACTCCAATAAATTTAACAATTTGAATAACTGATTTACTTCCTAGTTTATTTTTTAAAAATAGAATAACATTGTTAAAAATTATACAAAAAATCTTTATACCACATTTACTATTATAAAATTATAGTAAAGTTTCATTTATGGACACTAAATGTATGAAAGTGGAAGAAAAAAGTATGCATGGCTTGAAAAATTACATGATCATGAATGGAATGACTACTGAGCTAATTTACATCTCATATATATCACAACAATAGTAGAATGACGAACTCGATGCCACGACCATGTTGTGCACGTCTCTCAGTTCATAGCTTTAACCATTAGGCTATTAGCGCTCTAAAATAGTAATAATAGCAAAGTGTATATGACTTTTAATGTTAGAAATCAGTGCTGTTTCAGTCATATTTTTGTTTATTGCAAATTTTGGTAACTTTTGAATAAATACAACGTGAACAGAAGTTTTGAAACCAGAGTAAGTAGGCAGTGTATAGGTATTAATTACTTCCAACTATAAAATATTTGAAATGTATACATCAAATAATTTAATGTAATATACAAAAATATTCAAATTTTACATACAAATTGAAGAAGCGTTATTATAAACGGTTGAAATAAAAACAAAAATATTTACAATTCTAATTAAGGTCTATTGGCGGT
>JAABKM020120237.1:0-11502 GCA_016277805.2 Papilio aristodemus | reverse complement strand
TAATAAGAATTAAATAAAAAAAAACAGCTGCTAAGTAGAGTCCAGATTAAATCATTTTGATATCTTAAAATTTCAAATGTGTTAAATAATTATTACATTTTTTGATTTGAAAATTAACACTTCGTTCTGTAAGAACTGTAAATGAATTTCCTAAAAAAAGGTGATTGAATCAGACCTCAAGTGGCAAGATTACAATACACAAAACACTATTTACGATCAGTGCAGCCTCCTTACCATTGCTGTAATTGAAGTGGTGTAATTGTTACTGTAATGCTGTTGAGGTTACATTTTCATTCTGAAACCTGTACAACTTTGGTGAGAAAAATTGTATTAATACTCTTTCTTTCTTATAGTATCAGGACGCAAATGTACCCATCAAAATCAATATGCTATAATGCCTGTGTAAATGATAAATTTAATTTTTGATATTTACTAACACTTATTCTGGTATTAATAATTATTATCAATAATTCGATTTGCATTTCCTTATCGTAAATAACTCATTGACACTTTGTATAACATAGAGTACAGTTCTGTACAATTTTCTAACTTAAGCTGATTTGTAATATTTAGTAAAATAGCTAACAATCACTCTTAGTGTAGCAGAGGAATGGACACTTTCGAGGGGTTACGAAATGGCTGAACGCCAAGAGCATTTGACAAAGATCAATAGAGCATTTTATATGCCTACTATTATAATTGTGTACTGTGAAAATACACAAATATGTTTATGACCGTTGTATACGACTGTACACCTGACCAGAACACAGTAGATTTCTCTTGAGACCAGAGAGTTTGCATAACCTATTTTACTGAAATAATTTGAATCCTATTTGAGAATGACAGAGATAATGAGGTCACTAGTTCATTGTCGATATTTTAAATTGGAAAAACTACATGAGCAAAACATTGGTAAATTCTTCTACAAACGAACTGTAGTTAAAACGCCAGTTAATATGATCATTATGACTTTGAATTCTTAATATTTTATTATTTTACAAAAATTGATGGTTGATTTTCGTTTTACATAAAGAAAAAGTGGCACTTGACCCCGATCCCCCATTGTCGTAGGAACAATGGATGATTTACGCGAGTCAAAAAATTACATTGGTTCATATCCACCTTGCGATTGAACATGTTTTTTTTTAGTGTCAAAAAATGCACTTACAATTAGTCTGTCTTTTTAATCTTTGTAATAACACGCTTTAGTACAAGCTTGCAATTTGTAATTGCTTAATAAAGAAAACAAATACGTATGACTTGGAAAGTTATTGTTCTACAAACGTATCATTCGATGCATTTCACTCGCTCTCGATGACACATCAATAATGGCGATTATGACACGAAACCAGGTCTGGTCCAAATGACCTCACCACCATTTCCTTATTCTGCAAACATGGCGTCTTTGTTTTGATGAGTCTACAATTTTATTATTTCATTTCTCCAGAGTGTGTTTTTAGTATCATGTTAAAAACATTTCTAGTAAATTTTGTTGCTTAAAACTCTCCGGGATTTAAAAACTTTTATTATTGTTGAAATTTATACAAACATTTCAATTTATAAACAAGAGCCTTTTCAAGAATTGGCGTTTATTGGTTAAAACTATACAGTAGTTAGTTATATGTTTTGTTTTTGTTAGTTCTTCACTTAGTACACAGTTACGAGGAACAAGTTAGCGATTCGCATTAAGTTACGACACGTCGTTAGGTTAATTGCCTTCTGACCTTGGAAATGTCTTGTATCTCAATAGTAATTGTATCTTTTTACAATTATATTTATTATAATAAATATGAATTAAAATTCTTCCGGGTTAATGATCTTATTTAATCAACGATTTTACACCTTAAGTTCTTGATGTTTTGGATTCAATATATGTACATAAGATTTACAGCTGGAATGTACATGTTACTCTTTTCTTCGCATGGGTCGATCTGAGACCGTATGGCTTCGGAAAAAAACATTAATAGTTATATAGCTTTTATCTCTATAGCATAATTTACTAAATATGTCGAAATACTATGACAGACGAATTTAATTACATTGTATGTTGGAATATCAAATATTAAAATATTTTAATTAAGTAACGAATTCTTATTTAATTAGGAAAAGTATAAAAATACTTGCAATTAGTTCACAAAATCAGCCAGTAGTGTGACAGCAACGGTAAAGCGATGTACATATATGTACTCACAAAGAAAGGTCAAAGTCTAAAGAAGAATTTTTTATGCTCACTTGAAATGCGCATGTTTCTGACGTTTATACAAATATATTATATATTGTGGTACAATGTTTTATGTACCTGATGTTAACAATGCGCTAAACTAACCTTTATTTACATTGTGAGTTTAACTTAATTTTCAATATAAAAAGTCACAAGTTCTTAAGGTTTATATTACAATGGCTGCCTTAGAACTGCCCACATATGGTACAGATTTGGCTCATTCCGATTTTTTTTTGTGTCCAATAATTAATATGGCGATGAGTAAATTTAGTCTTTATTCTACTGGTTTAAGTTAGAATATATTTAGAAGTTTTAAATATTAGACTCAAGTAATAAAAAATATAGTTTATTTCCTCTCTAATCTTTTAAATCCTTGCTTTCGCGTTTTTATTCAATTACAAAAATAATATCAGTATTTAAGAAAACAAAATCTTTGTAGTAATTTTTTTTAATTTACTATTGTAACACTAAGGCAATGTTTTGTTTGTAGCCAATTTTTCGTGTGCATTTTATTAATAGCACCTTTAGGAAATGTCTTAAATTATTTCTAAGATAGTTCTTTACACAAGATTTGGAGAAAACTCACAGACAGAAAACCTTAATAGACACATAAAACAAATCGACTTATGCGAAGAAAAGAGATCTGTAATGTATTTGCAACGTACGTGTGACTCTTTTCTTCGCATGGGTCGTAATATGAATTTAAAACGAAATATTTTTGATACAAATCAATTTAAGGCATACAACAGAATATCAATTCTGTTGTATATAATTTAATTAAAACAATCGGCTTAGTTTTAATCTGTGGATCTGGTTCGTCGTCCTATGAATCACCTCGTATTGGATTAAACGCATTCGTTATCTGGACACAGATTGAACTCTGCCTGTCTATCGGAATCCGCTTAGCACATACTCTGAATACGAATTGAATTTATGTCCGCATTCACGTCTTTTACCTTTAGTTCCTCACTTCTGGATACTTATTGATAACTAAAACATTAAAAAAACGTGTAACTACAAAACATAGTATATTAGCGACGCGTCCCGGCTTAGCATGAGAAAATCTCTAGTTTTTTGTATAGATGAATCATACATAAAACCTGCCTATTGAGCTAGTTTGTCTATTGAACAAACAGACATAAATACGTACATAATGTGAAAAATATTACCCTGCCTTTGGTTCATTCGGATGAAAACAAAAAAAAAACTGATTACAAACTTTCACCTATCATATCATTTGTTGTACACCTGGCCACTGAATTATTACAATCAAATAAATTGATAACAAATCTATGTCAATGTTTGCATTTTTAAAAAAAATCTATGACGTTACTCAATTCCATTATAATAAGAAGTATTTGCTTAATTTATTACATTTGTTACTACGTTCCTAATATTATCCTTAATTTATTTTATTTTATACCTTTTGTTACTACGTTCCTAATATTATGCTTAATGACTTACTCTTTTGTGCCAACCCTAATGTTATTGAAATAAACTATTTATATTTTACTAATTAGTGACGGAGTTAATTAGTACTACAGAATATCGCGACCTCCGAGTGCAGGATGTTAATACGAATGCGATACGCCCGCTTGATTAGATAGCGATTTCAACAAATTATTTATCAATCCAAGAATTTATAATCTTAATTTTATAACACGGTTTACAAACGTAAACGGATTTAGTCAGAAGGTGCAAGATTTATCGCTATATTATAACTTAGTACTGGTGTAAATTATTCCTTTACTACGATGAAAAAGTTGCATATTTTTTTTAAGTTTGGAACTAAAAAATACGATAATCTTGCACAACATGGCCGTGGGTTCTATACCCTATTCGACTGTTGTCGTGAACCATATCCTAGCACAAGCGTTTTCAAGCTTAGTTGAAATTATTAAAAGAAATATTAGTATATAATTTCATTATCTGCTAATATTTGTTTTTAATAATTTATCAAGCGATATGTTTCATGTGGCTTCCAACCTTCTTATCAAGTTCACTACCTCCATAATTCTTAACAATCGTGTATGCATTCACACATTTATTTATTTTAAAAGCATTCCATCTCTCATTATATTATTGTATACGTTTTCCATTAAGACTATTTCCACAGCCATGCCTAACCTTGAGTTCTGTTATCCCCACTTATAATAGTCATTGTAAAACTATAATTACCATAATGACAGATGCAGAAACCATATAAACTCTTAGGAATGTTTTTAAGTGCATTAACTTGAGAAATTATTTGAAACCGCGTAAGAAATGAATACGTAATGGAATCTCTTCAACTTAATCAGTCGACGTTTGTAATATAATTAGCACTGATACATGAACTTTGGCTTTAAAATACACTAATGGGAAGAGATAAAAAGACTTTACATATCAATGATAGCCATAGTAAGTGTTTAGACGTTTTTATGCATGACAAAATAAATAGACAGGACTTAGCATTTAGTTTCGACGGAAGCCATTAGGTTGACTTTAACCAAAAATAAATGCTGTCTATTTAATTGAATGTCATATTAAATGTCCTTATGAAGTTGTTTTAACTAAGCTTATTAAATAGCAACAAATATTTATCTCGATTTTTCACTTTATCTCACCGCTAAGTTTAAGAAATGGTTTAAAATGTTAGTGATTGTAGATTGAATTTAATAAAAATTATTGATCTGCATATTTTCAAAAAGATTAGAGCACGAGTCTTAGGTTAGTGTCTATAAAACGTACACAGGTCTCTATTTTGTTTTTTAATGTGCATCAATGTTGCCCGACAGATTTTACTTGCTTTAATATTGTAAAATTTGTTTTTTTTTTGTAACGACAAGTTATTAAGGCAAGAGTTTGAGGAAACTCCAATTTTTCCTTATAATTGACTGCGTGTTATTCGTACTTATGAGCAGTTGCCTCTGACTTCGTGTGCATTTTTATAATAATTTGGAATGATTACTCCGGGAAATTGTTAATGCGGACCTTATCAAATTAAAATCCACTTCGTCATTCATAACTGTACAATGTAGGCAACAAAATAATTCTAATTATTAATTTAGTTTATTAAGAATTCAATTGTAAATAAAAATTGTCTAGATATTTTAAAAATTAAAAATGATTATTAATTTTGATCATGGTATTCTTCTTTCGATACATTTAAACTAAAATTAAAACATAGACAAAAATAAAAACAAAACTTGATATCAATTAGCATTAACTTAAAAATAAAAAAAACTCCCAAAAAAGAATATTTTCTTGGTAATTGTTTTCAATTTACCCACGACCTTAGTTTCAAACTGTTCTTAGGCAATAATTAAACATGATATTTTCAGTTTCATTATTTTTAATATAAGTATTGATGTTTTAAATAAACATTTTATAATGAATTTGGGATACAATTGGCAATAGTAATTATAATAGTAGTATTCTTGAATGTATAACAAAATTGTTTGACAAATATAAAATAAATAAAAAGAAGTTTTCATTTTAAAAGAGAAACATTTTTACAAAGCGTATCAATTTATAATATCGTTGATATATTTCCAGGAAGCTGCTAACACCTTTAAGACATGCATCACAGACTTGATGAATTTCTCCGCTCTCCAAGAAGAAATAGAGAAGGCCAAACCCGAAGGTAGAGTGGATGAAGTATTCAAAAAGTGAGTATATATTTTATAAATAACAACTACTAAAAAATATTTACTAGGCGAGTTATCATTACAGTAATCATATGAAATTATGAAGTTATTGCGAAATTTGACATAGTAGTTTTATTGGAGGACGTCGGCCTCGGTCGAAGTATCGTCGCGCGCCATTGCCCAGAGGCCCAGACACATCGCGATAGTGGCGAAGCAATCGTAAGCTGCTCACACGTGGACCATATATATTTGATTCGTAATAGCTACACAAATGATCATTGATTTGATGTGATACCGGCGGGAAATAAATCTTCTTACCTTATCAGTTACACGGTGGTGTCTAATAAAGTTATAAATGTTTGTTTAGCCCGTTATTTGACTATAGAATATCAATTTATTCCATCTTACCTGTGTCAAGTTTGTTATGAATCAATAAAGACGCTATTCTAGACTTATAAAGAATGATTAGAAACGTGAGTTCATTTAATACGTAATCAGAACACGGAGTAAAATATAATTTTACAGTTTAATAGTATATAACTTTTAATTAAAGGACATAATGTACGGTTTTATTGGTCTTTCAAATATCAAATCGTTGGAACAATAGGACAAATAAAGGATCTCGAAGTTCTGGTTTTCCTCTTTTACCATTTTGGTAACTGCAGTACTCTTTTGGCAATGGTAATGGCATCGTACAAGGCCGCCGAAGTCCTTTGTTTCATTTTGTTGTCGTAAATAATATTGTGAAGATGACGCAATGAATATTCTATTCTATACACGATAGCGGGAGGTGTGCTAAACGTAAACAATTAAGATATTACGCGAACGAAAAATAAATAAATTGATCTAATTTCAATTGTTTGATTGCTCATAATTGAACTTGATATGAAAATATAGTGAGATGATAAAGTTTAGAATGAGTTTTTTTTTTATAAATTGATTTTTATTGTACGACACAATTAAATTGAATTGTCTTAGTCTGTAGTTAACCTTAGGCCAGAGGCTGATAACCTGGGGCACAGTAGAACAATACTAGTGGCTCTAGTAGATACTATTGTATGAAGTTTAATTTCTCAATATTCAATAACTATTTTCTCTCTGTGCTCTTTTTCAAAAAAAAAAATTGCTACCCTTGCTTTATATGCCTTCGAAACATCGCATTCGTCATGGAGTTGTGTGTTATTGAACATACTACAAAAATCTAATCCAACTTTTCAAATTTGTGTAATGCTAACTATGGCGTGTAACAAAAAAGTTGATAAAATATAATTCCAGTGATAAAAACATAAGAAATAAACACAATAACATTGTTAATGCTATGTTAACAGGTACTGCGACAAACGGCCGGTGTTTCTGAGCTGTTTCCACAATCTGACGGACGTGGTGGAGACGTGCCTCAATCCCCAGGAGCGGGAGCACGTGCCCCCACTGCACAACATGACCCAGCAGCTCGCTGAGTTCATCTGCTACAAGGATGGGGACAGGATCGCTCGTAAGTATAGCGACGTCCATTAGTGTACGTTGTTTTGTAAAATGAGAGAGAAAGAGAAAGATTATAATAATTAGCATGCATTCTCTCCTAAAATAACCAATTTTATTTCCAAAGGTTGACGAGTTCTCTTATTCTGTCCTCATGATCCGTATACAAACATAGTAGGCACGCAATGTATTACGCTCGCTCTGGGGCTGGCTGAAAGAGCATATACTGAGCGTCAGTCTCCTGTCTCGTTTGACACTCACTCCCCACTCCCACGACTTACCTCCCAAGACTACGATCATATTGATCACGAAGTGGCTACTTAGCTGGCAACTGCCTAGAATATAGGTAATATTCAATGGAAAGTTCCATAGATATTTATGTTTTTATTTCAAACAAACAATTTATAAAACAAACATGTCCGAGTAACTGTTCCCCTATGACACTGCGAGAACACGAATAGACTATTTAAAAAGTCACAAGAATAAAGTTGATACAGAAATATGTTGAATGTTTTCAGTTTTCATCGCGGAAAAGGGGCCCGAGTGTCTGCAGGAGAAGAGTTCTATGATAAGCGAATGTCTGAACAACACGTACAGTGCGCCGACTTTCGACACCATCCCCCAGGAGATACCAGAAATCAAATTTGGGGTAAGCGACAATCTCTCAAGTTCAACTCTTCTCGGTGAAATAATCGCCACTCTTATAAATACATTATTTTTATGATTTATTTATTTTTTTATCAGGAAAAAGAATGCAACCAGCTGACAAAAATACAAAGCTGCGTGGTGGCTGCGCTGGAGACGTGCGCCGTGCCCACCTCCGCCAACATCGTGGAGTCACTCTTCAAGTTCGCGAGGAAATCCCTGCCCTGCAGACAGATACCGGTCAGTCCCCGTCCCCCGTCCCCCGTCCCCCGCCTGCTTCAGTAGCGTCCAATTATACTGAAACAAAGATAAACTTTTCTGTAAAGTTTGAACTGCGTGGTGATGCTAGAATCAACACTACGATTGGACGTAAAGAAAGAAAACAAAAATTATTAACATCACAGACAAAAAGCACAAAACATCCACAATAAAAAGTTTCCAGAATAAAAACAAATTAAAAATAAACATTACAATTGCAATATTTAATACATACATAATTCTTTATGCGTGAGACAAATCAAGATTACGTCCAAGTAAATCTGTAACACTGACTTATTTATATGGGAGGAAGATATTAAGACTCTATAACTTAACTAACCCATTATCACCATTGCTGTTTAAAACTGCAATGTTTAATGTCTCGCACCACATTAACTACAACGTTTTAATTAACGTACTAACAAATTATAATATTGGGCTTATCATTGCTTATTGTCTGTAAAAATAACACCGGAAATGATATAGTTATTGTACTTTATAATTACGTTAACTGCTACCTTTAATTATAGTATGTTCGTGTTCTTTAAATTAATTGTTGTGTTTTTGTTCGATAAAATATTAATATTGATCATAATAATTCCGGCATGAAGCAGTTTAATTAACAGTGTGAGTGACAGTTTACTTACGTCATTTTTCCTACCACTGGTACTCCCAGGAGGAGGCGCGTGACGTCACTAACCAGAGGGCTGTAAGTTTAGCTCCTGCATGCTGTTCCCTGCATTATATTACACATTTTTTTTATATTTTGCCGCATCTGAAATATTTTACATTCATGAAATCGATGTTTCAAAAATATCAAAATTAAAAAATTATTTTTTTGTGTTGTTTTCATTATTCACTATATTTTTTTTAGTTAAAAATCATCTGTGGTCGTAAATATGTATTTTACTTGTAAATTTTTATGTAACATTAATTATTAAATTGAGGATCATGATATACGTGGGATATCTCTATAGGTGAATTAATCTTTCTGTTGACATCACGGATTTTTACCGATTAGTATATACCAGTAAGTATGTAGTATATACATACTGTTTATGTAAATTATTTTATATTATTTAGTATGAATTGTTTCGACACTATGAGGGAAATTGCATGATACAGTTGGAATACAAAATGAGGACGTCAAAATCCAAATGTTTATTTAAAGTGAAATAACGATATTAAATTTTTAGCTAAACTGTGCATGGGATAAAAAGAAATGTTTTATTTAAATGGCTTTTTATTATTTATAAGATCGTCTCGCCTGTCTTTTACAGTTAGTGTTTTTTGTTGGAAGTGCATGCATTACAATTTTTATTAGGTGTAACGCTTTTTACATAGTTGTGTAACATAAGTTATTTGTAAAATGTATTGTATATGTAAAATTTTCAGGAAACAACAAAGGATCCAAACTCCGGCAGCCGCGTGTCCGTGGCGTCGCTCGCCGTCGCGGCGGCCGTTGTTGCCAAGCTGATGGTCTAAGTGTCCAGTTCGTGTCCTGTCGGTCGTCTGCTCGCTGCAGGCGCAACCGGCTTTTAATGTTGTCTATAATTAATGTTATAATTGTTGAAAGAGTACAACGAAATGAAACTTGTTTAATATATGGACGGATTGGTTCGGTTTTTTTGTCTAACAGCTCTTCAAGTATGTTTATTTTGAATTTGTTTTTTTTTTATTGTAAATTGTATACACAATAACAAATTTTTGGGTTATCAATCTGTTTTTTGAGTACCTTCTAAAATTTTAGACAGTACTATTGTAATAAGGAACGGAATAAAAGTTTGTATTATTTTTTTTCTTAAATCGTTTAAAAAAATATAATTTTAAAAATATACCGAGCTGTCATGCAAAAACTTGAAACAATGTTTTTATAAATGAAAAGAGACGTAAATTTATTCATTAAAGGATTCCCTGGGCAATAATATTTAGTTGAAATATATTTCTATAGTACAAAAGCATAATAATGTATCTATTTTATCTTTATAATGGCAAAGATCAACCTTTTTTTTTTATTAAATAGATAGCCTAAAGTTAAATTAGATGGCAACCTCTGTCCATAATGACATGACATGATCAAAGATTTAGATGTATTCCTTAGAATTAGGGCTGAAGCCAAAATGTCGTAAACTACATATCGTCCCTATATCAAGAATTTATCAATATTTTGCCGAAATGTTCGCTTCCATCCATTACGTGTAGATATTTGTGTGAGGGCAATAACCTACCTGAACAATTAGAAACTTAAAATGTCATATATTAAAATATCTTTATTTAATAATTGTATTTAATTATTAATAATTCCCAATAAAGTCAAAGGCCTTTTAAATATTTCGTTTATTTTTAATTTGTATTCATTAGTATAAACTCTTTTAAATGGGTGAGTTATAAAAAATAATATTACGATAATTTTTTTTTTATTATTCCTGCCAATTACAGGATATGTACAAATTTAAATTTCGCAAAAAAAAATTAAATTACAATTTAATCAAATAAAGTTAAAATCATGGGGTTAATAAATTTCAAACACGTGCAAACAAAGAAAGAAGTTCATAAATTCTCTTTATTATAATATAGAAAAGAAATTAAAGATAAAAAATATATTTTTTTTACAACTGGCAACTTTTTTATAACATTACTTTTGGTAGGTTTTTGCCCTCCGTGATATGGTAGTTATTTGTTACCAGTTAACAGTTATCTATGTTATACCGAACTATTTTAATACAGAATTTACAGTGCGGGTCGTTTGTTTGATAATTTTAAGAGTTCGTTTTGTTTTTTTAACATTAAGAATATTACATAAACATTTTGTTTTAACATTAAGAAAATGAACTGTAAAATTTTAACTAAATTACGTAAATTTTACGCGTTCTTAATTTTTTTTAATAATTTACATTTAAGACGAAACGTAAATTACATATTTTTCTATATCTTTTATTCTATTTTAACTGTATTAGATTCCATGACATCAGGATCAGATCATTAACTCGTAAGCTTTGATGGTAAAATAGTGTTTATTATAACTATGTTTCATTTTTTGTAGTTGAAATTGACCACACTATAAAACTCATTCTAACCTCCAAATAAAGTTAAACGCGACTAGAAATATTGTATTGTAAAAAATAGTGCTTATAAATGTAATAATATTAAATAAATTACGGCTTTATTAAATTATTTAAAACATGCTTAAAAATATAGACTACAAGCCCATGTTAAAAAATTGATGGGTCATTTGAACCACCAGGTGACCTATCTAGAGCGATATAAGAG
>JAABKM020116145.1:0-11589 GCA_016277805.2 Papilio aristodemus | reverse complement strand
TATGCACAGAGCCAATGTATATATTGATATATAATACATTGGCTTTGTGCATCAGGTTACTACTCAAAAATGGTATTCAACTATGTTAATTATTTTAAGTTAATATCATAACATATATTACTTTCCATATTACACAAATCTTTCATTTTATTTTAATGAAAACTTAGGACCATTGTGATTGGATAAAAAATACTATGGATTAACATTCTTTAAAATATATAGCTTTGCAGTGTCCATACTAACTAAACCTGGCTCGGACTAACATTCTATGAATCTGTCACATGAAAAACTTAGAATGGTATCTTTTTTTCAGTTATACATCAACCCCTAAGACTTTATTACATACACCCCTTACTATCACACATAGGTAGGCTTGTGTATTTACAATACCTTCAAGGATTAAAGGTTACCATGCATACATGCCTCTATTTTTCGACTCAATTCAGTGTAATGTAACATAGTGTATTTTGATTAAAAAGTTATATTTGATAAAAATACCGGGAACGTCGAACGGATATCACTAGACGACGGAAGAAAAGGTTTGATTGTTGTAAATTTTAAATTATCCTAAATTTCGTTAAGTTATATTATCAGCTACTAATTTATAATTTTAGATGTTCATAAAAATATTATAAGTTGTAACTGAACACAACAGAACAGACACAAACACTAACAAACGGGACGAAGCAGAATGGCTAAAAATTCATAAAAGGTAAGTTTAATTCATTACATAATTGATCGCATTGTCTCTATGGCTGCATACTCAGAAGTGCCTACTGCAATTCATAAAAGTTACGTGCATAGTTTTTGTCATGAATATATTGTCGCTTTACAGATATCGACAACTAATGGCAAGTTTAGAAATCTTCGATAATTATATTTTGAAAGGTTTCCCATCAAAGAATATTTTGTACTACCGACGGTGGTCCGCTGTCACCAACCTACAGGAGATATGCAGACAATCATACAAATATGCTCCACTGATTTTATTAAAGAGAAAAATGAATTTGTAAATATTTGTTTATAATATATTATGTATAATTAAAGTAATTATAATAACATATGTATGGTTTTATTTGCCCCCTATACACTCATAAGGCAATGCACAATGGTGTAGCTAGTGCATCTTAAAAATACATTAGATGCGACTGAGTGATAAGATTATAAATTTATGTTGCGGAGCGAGTGAGTGGCAGCAGCAAAAAAGACATCAATCAGATTAGGTACTTAGTGGTACTAGATTCTAGTGCAATTCACGTACGCTAAGAATAAAAAAATTGACAATTGTCGTAATCGTGTTAATCAAGGTTTAGTCGTTGTTTAGTTTTAACATTGTCTAACGGTTAGACAATGTTAAAACTAAACAACGTCTAAACCTTTAGTTTAGTCACAGGTTAGACTCTAACCTGTGACTAAACTTAGATGAAAGCTAGACGCGGTTTTGTGGTAACGTATTTTCCAAAACAACTATTAAACGCTTGTCGAAAAGTTGTGTTTTTTGTGGTAAGACGGTAATTATTTCGGAAGATATTCCGAGTTGCCCATTGAACTCGTTCATTTTTTTGAAAGACAAGAGGCTACTTTAAAGATGAGGCATATTGACAATTGTTTATCCATAAAAATATTATTTAAAATGAATACTTGTTATTAATTAAAAAAATAAAAGTTGTTTTTTTTCCAACGTCTCAAAAAAATACCATATACCTTTTTTATTACTCTGTTTTCACTACTATCTTTAAATGACTCCCTTATCATTGTTTTGTTGTTATTATTTTAAAAATTTCTTTTGTCATGAAAATATCAATAAGGGACAAGAAAATTTTTGGTTACGTGAATTTTTGTACTCAAAATTTTTAGAAAATAGTTCAAGAAGAATGTCCGATGATTAAAAATAACTAGTCTATTAGTAGCACTAGTTAAATCATGTTGACATCTAGGGATGGTCGTTGACTATTTACTCGCAAACGAAACTTTAACGTTAATTGGCCTTCTTCAACTTATTTATTAACTAGTTAATTGTATTAACGCATCGAAAGACAGCCAAAAAATTCAATTCTGGCGTCATAGCGTTAGAGATTAAATTTGAGTATTGCAACGTCAACCCATTAAATTCTACGTAATTTCGGGGGCGTTGAATTATCTGTCAAGCGTAAGTTCAACTCTAATGTTATAGTGTTAGAAATTAAATTTGAGTATTGCAACGGTCAATCCATTAAAGTCAACGTAATGTTGGGGGCGTTGAAAAATCTGTCTAGCGTAAGTTCAACTCTAAAGGCATGATGTTAGAAATTAAATTTGAGTATTGCAACGATCAAAACCGTTAAATTCAACGTAATGGTGGGGGCGTTGTTAAACGCGCCAAGCGTAAATCGACTCTGACTTCATTTTGTTAGAGATTAAATTTAAATATCGCAAAGATAAAACCGTTAAATTCAACATTTCCTTGGTGGCGTTGAAAAATCTGCCAAACGTAAAGTCAACTCTACCCGATTATGTTAGAGATTAAATTTTAGAATTTCAACGATTCTACTAGTTAAATAAGGATTTTCAACGGATGAAACATTGAATGGGACTCAACCGTTTATTTAACTAGTCCATAGATTCAACGCCACTGCTATTTCTTATATACATATACCTGTTTGATTCTATGAAATTTGTTTATTAGAAGAATCATAGAAATAAAAAAGTTTATCAAGATCATCGATACATTTTCATAGGAGTTAAGGTATATGTTTACTACACTGAGCATATTTGAAATCAAAATTTGGAGTAATTAGTAGAGTATTGCAAAAAGAGTTAAATTTGGCCCATTTCAAACAATAAAGTGATCAAGTTTTAATTCAATATTATAGTGCTACTTTATTTAGAGTAATAACTGTGGTTTGTTTTGAATTATTTTTATTTTAAGCTATTAAAACAAACTTCGAAACAAATGCAATATCTACTAAAACGTTTTAAATTAAACATCGGCCTGGCAAAAATGTTTGTGCATCCCTAAATTAATAATTTTAAATTCAATAGTGTCACAAACCATCCCTAATCCGATATGGTGTAATTTTGTGTGGATTTCATTCTAATAAAGTTGCACATCCTAGTTACACAATACAGACAAGATTATGTTTCAAGAATTAGTGTCAGTGGTGGCAAAATATGTTCCAGTATATTTATATTCATCAAATTAGTAACAACAACATAAGGAAAAGGCGATATTAAGTGTAAACACAAATGATATGTGTCTATATGATGTGCCAAGATCATGACAAATTTAAATCCATCATTGTTGCAGCGCCTCCGGATTATGTTTTGTGATTTTTTTATATTTATTAAATAACTTTTAATTATAACAATATGAGAAAGTTGTGAGAATTAGTAAACAAAGATTCCATATGACTGCTAGATTAGTATAAATACTAAATTACCTATTATACCTAATATACCTGAACTGTCCTTAACTGTCCATAACTCCCCTCTTGAATAATCTTGATCTCTACTTCGGTCATGTCCCTTATGAAATATACCTCTCTAATCCTTGATGGTATTGATATGTTGGATATCATCCTTAGTAATTTTTCTGACAATGCCAATAGTTCTTCTTGATATGGCCAGTCTTTCCGCAAATGACACATTGAGCTTTTGTTTTTATTGCGAATGAATTCATGTTAATTTTCTTGGTCTTGGAGTCACCGATGTCACCAATACCACTTTTCTCTTTTATTTTAGACTTTACATAATCTACCATTCTTTATTCTTTTAGAATCACACCAATAAAATCTCCAAAATAACTGTAATTTGGGGGTAGGGCTCTGAATCAACAATTCTTAAAATCAACAAAATAAACTCCTATTACATTGTAATTATTTCTTGCTTGACAATTTTACAGTCAAACAAAAAACAGTCTGTAAATTAAATATCAAACTCACTTTAAGTTCTATAAAAGCATTTAATGACACAAAAGTTGTATTTTTTTTAATCACTAATTATAATAATGCAGTTTTATCAAAACTCATTTTGTGATAGTTGGCACTAAACTTCTATATTAGGTTGTAGATTATACTTATACTCTTTGTTTCAGCTCAAGAATGTTATAAAACGAAAGGCACTCCCTGGAAGCCCTCAATTCGCATTGAGCCACACTGTGTCACGCCACGTTGTCACCACTACGATCACAACGTCTACAATTACTTCTATTCCGGCGCCAGTGAGATCTGACAGCTGTGCTGAGGTAAGCACTATAAATTATTTTGTTACTACTTTTACAGTAAAATGTCAAATCTCACAGTTGTTTTGTAGACGGGCACAAGAAACGAGTATATCTACTTAAATTCCAATATGCATGGGAACTACTGTCCAATGTAATTCAGTGTTATAGGGAACAGAATTCTCCTACTGAACGTACTAGTAATGCTTTGCTATATTTATCTGTTGTTATTGACTATGAACATTTAAAATAACTAGTTATATTAAACATTTCAGTTAGTACTGTCACGGGATACCGCAAGCGTGCGGAAAGTCTTCGGTCCAGTGAAGCCTGATCTATCTAGACTCTCCGCGACAGGTAAATATCAAATTTATCCATTAAACACTATACGGGTCATAATCAATACCGTGCAAGTCTAAATTATAAACCTGTGTTTGTGAAATTTTAAAATTGGCCAATTGTCGTTATTCGAATAGTTCTGTACATGTATTCAGTACACATATGTGAAGTACTTTAATGAAAATATACATTCTTTTGTGTCTCTTGTAAATGTTTCAAATAAAACTTATAGCGGTATTGTTACCTAATAGATGAAATTGTTTTTAAATACAACTATTTATATTAAATTATTCACATTTAGCATTCACGTGGTAGCAAAAGTATTATTGAAACTAATTAATATTACAGCGAAGTATCATAATGTTAATATTTATAAAGCCGGCAAGCATAAATAATGCAACATGTCTAATATTTTTATAAAATCTTGCTTTGTGCTAGATTAAGCAATTGCATACACATGTTAAAAATTAATTGTCATCATTTGTTGATATATTATGTAACTTGCTGTGTACTCCTGTTGTTCTAATTACTATAGATATTGAAGTTATTGTTGTGACAGCACAACGCTTTTGGCGCGTTTGATCTAAGACACGTGTTTGTTTCTTTAATGGTTAAGTTCGCATAACAAATTCAGTGTAATTACTACTCAAAGATACCTGAATATTGTAACTAATTCAAGAACAAGTAAGTAAATTTATTGCTAGCATTTGTTGAATTTACATAATAAGTTTCAAATTTGTATTATTAGGATTTAGAATTTTCCTTCGAATACCGATAGTGGGGAAAATGTGCTATTAGCAATGCGATTTAAATTTTAATTTATTGTATGTGTAGCGACGTACTTTATTATCTAGCCACAATTAATTTCTTTTATTAATATGCCGTGCGAACCTCCAAGATGCGAATGCTAATGCAAAACGCTTTCGTACCGTTTAATAGTCATCTTTTATTAAAAATACCGAAGACTTAGCTTTTACAATAATGATCATAGAATATCACCAACTTTGATGATGATAAGAAGTCATTTGTCTACAACTCACCATGCCCATACACCGCTGTAGCGAAGGCCTATTTTGTTTTAGCGAAGATGCTTATCATTCCTATGGTTTCACATTTATAATATATTTTAATGCATCTTATGTTTAAAAATCTATATATAATAAATATATGTCCGTCTGTATGTACTCAATAGATTTAAAAACCACATCGCCTTGAAAATTTGTGAAATTGGTTAGATATTCCCCGGGAAGGTTATTGAATTTTTTTATTTTATACTGCCAAGTTGGCAATTTTTTTTTATTCAAACTTGAAAACGTGTGAACGGGTCTGTATCCGTTCACACGTTCACCCGTTAACTAGCTGTCTAGTTACCAATAAATTTACAATGATTCTATATAGCTTTATGCTAAAAGCTAGGAATGCCCCGCGTTTCCATCCGCCGCGTTATTTTTTTGCTTAACTCCTAAAGATTGTAGTGATGTATTCTATAATTTTAGTTAATAATTGCGCCGTCTACTGCAAAAAACACATTACTTTTAATCATTTTAATGTTTTTCTTTAGTTTTACCCTATTCAATATGAGAATGATTAATATATGATTATATTTTAAATAATGAAAAAAATATTAACCGTAAAATTTCGCTTTCGACATAATATTAAACATTACTAATTGTAAATACATTGTTGCATTAATGACAAATATAACAGTTTATTGTCCGTCAAGGCATTCTTATGTTTTGATATGTTAAAATTTCACAATTAAAAAAAAAACAATAGACACAATTTGACATCTATTACTATTGACAGTAATGCTGCAAGCGGCTGTTTTGTCTACATTTATGTTTGCGTCGTAATGTTGTCTATTACGTCTAACACGAAGTTGTCTATTCTTTTCTCGCATTAGGTTTTTCCATTTTAATCCGCTCCTAAGTTTTATAGCGTTATATTGTATAGCCTAAGACACGTCGTAAGTGTCGACCTGGCGACATGAAAATAATTTTACAAAACCGTTTTGTAGTGTTTTATAATAT
The DNA here is from genome assembly GCA_016277805.2 of Papilio aristodemus. Lineage (NCBI taxonomy): Eukaryota > Metazoa > Arthropoda > Insecta > Lepidoptera > Papilionidae > Papilio > Papilio aristodemus. Next base: position 5,022 of record JAABKM020116145.1, on the reverse strand, counting down.
TAATGTAGACGTAATTCTGTTAGAAAAACAACGAAATAAATTGGATCTGATCAAATAAGGAACTAGTTAACAGCTTTTAATCATCAACAATGGCACAACAATTACGACGATATACCATTTAGTATGTTTTATAATATTTAAGGAAAAGGAAGTGGTCTAGCATCAATTTATTTTGCAATTAATCTAGGCAAATCTAGCACTTAGTGAGTTGATAAAATATCGACGGTGATTGATAGTTAATATAAGGATGTGCGTAATGGCCGCAGAATTGGTGTGACCCCTTTACGTCCCTCAGCGTGTGAATACACTAGTCAATTGCTCGAGGCGTTAATAGAATGATCACTTGATTCAATTATTATTAACACTGTTAAATCATCATCCTTTCAAACTAAGTTTGGCCTAACACATTTTACTCAAAATTTGTCACCGCCGATATTAGTTAAAAGCTCTGGATGAGCTAATGCATGTTTATCTGTGTTGTTTGTTGAAAACACATTTATAAGTATTGACGAAATGCTGATCCGGAATTTTATCTTGATAATGAGTTTTCACGAGCTAATTAACAGTTATTGTTTTTTAAAAGGTGTTCCATGTACGAGGAGCTATCCGCCGAGACCGTCCGTGACAACGCCAGCGACTTCGTTGCTGTCACTACTGACATCTGATTTGACGTCAACCATTACATCAACCGTTACATCACCACCGGTCACGATCATGTCGCGTGAATACAACAAGGATATTAAAAAGCCACCCGGCAGGAACAGCAAAGGGCAACGCGACAAGAACAACAAGGTGCAGCATGATAAGGACAGCAAGGGAAAATACAACAAGGACAGCAAGCGGCGGCACGACAAGGACAGCAAGGGACAGCACGACAAGAACAGCAAGGTGCAGGACGACAAGGACAGCAAGGTGCAGGACGACAAGGACAGCAAGGGGCAATACGACAAGGACAGCAAGAGGCAGCACGATAAGAACAGCAAGGGACAAAACGACAAGGACAGCAAGGGGCAGCACGACAAGGACAACAAGTTGCCGCACAACAAGGACAACAAGGGGCAGCACGACAAGGACAACAAGTTGCCGCATAACAAGGACAACAAGGGGCAGCACGATAAGGACAGCAAGGAGCAGAATAAGGCCAGCAAGGGGCGGCACGATGATGACTCAAAAACTGCTCCACACACCTCAACAGGGTAAGTTTAATAGTATTACCTTACGTTGCAATCAAGACGAGAAACGACCTCTATCCCAGACATGGAGTTAGACTCGCTCGTAGATTTGACGACTTCCAGCCTTTCGAACAAGCCGAACCTTAAATGGAAAATGGAATTAAATTAGTTAGACACGTCACTCGCCGAACATATAGCAGATAGGGCCGAAAGATTCTGGAATAGAGGCCGCTTCTATCGGCCTATGTTCAACAGTAGATGATTATTAGATGAAGGGAAAGAAAAATATTGCTTCATTTAATATAGAGTGAGAGTCATTAAACATCAGATGTGGTTGTAAGTAGAAAATTCATTCCAAACCTCTTTTCTAGTACTAATGTTGATATTTGTATAATATTATAATTTATAACGAATTGTGAAATACATAATAAGTATGTATATACATTAAAAGAATAATTTTATTCACGAAAGTCCGAAAAACGTTTTTAGGAAAGCAAAATTTGCAAAACTCTAAATCCCCAATTTTGAGGAAATTTATATTCGACAAAACGTGTAGTCGTATAACTCGATAATACCAGGATTTTTTAAAGCGTTTTTTCGAATCCGACAGACATTTGCTCCTGGTTACTGTAACACATCTAACTAGTTAAAGATTTTATCTGTTACGATGAATTTGCTATGACTCTTTTGTAATCGCTTGTTGCCATTATTAATATTAATCAGCTTAATTTTTTTCGACACAAACACGTGTCGAGTCAATTGCCACACGTTTTAGTGAGGTCGATTTGCATTTCAAATGTTATAATTTTAGCCTCTCAATAATAATAAAGCTACACTTTTCTATGTTTCTTTTTGTCAGCGACAATGCGATGTCGGCGCAGAATAAGCCGACATCATCGTCGACATCGGGTACAATGGTGGACAGGTCTCGCAGCCTGAATGTCCAGCGTGCTCCGGGACTCTCCAGCGTCAGTAAGTACCAACATTAACCTAGGCAATATATCAGAAATCAATAAAAGCTAGAATTAAATTATAATCGTCAAGGGTAATTAATATTATAGGCTTACAATGGCGAATTTTAATTCACCTTAATAAAAAATTGGTAAGATTGCATACAGGGTCATATTTACTAGCACAGAAACCTCTTGCAGGCATCCTCTCCACATCAATCCCGACAACATTTGTTCTACGACTTTTTAAAATTAATAGTTTTTAAAATTTTTAGTTTTTCCATACATAATTAATTTGTTGCCTCTGAACTGTCATTACTCTGATGCAAAATATCGCCACATGTAGCAGGGCTTAAGGTTACGGGATGACGCAGCGGTGGCGATACACTTTTAAATTTGACGTCACGGTCGATTAGATTAATAAATAACCGAGCGAGCAAAAATTTTTAGTTTTTTTTTTGTGTAATTTATCAAGATTTGCAAACAGTTTCAGTATCTCAACTACAAACTGCAATATCAAACCTACGGATGTCCAAAAGTTGACATACATTTTTATCAGCAAGATTTTTTTTGACTCATTTTGTTTTAAACAATATATAAACATTGTCTTGAAAAAACAAACCCTAATTTTTACGATACTGACAAGTAATATTGTTTTGAATAAAAAGAGATTAAGAGACAGCTATATACAATAGACAGAGACCGACATAATATTCGTTTACATAATCATTCATTTCATTCAATATCATTGGTTAACATGTTATTAGCTAATTTTTCTTGAACCGACTTATCAGAAACCCAAGGTCTGTTGGTGAGAGTTTAAGAACTGATCATTTCTGACATAATCTTATATGATTGCTGCTTAAGGGGTAAACGGCCGGCGGCATAATTTTTAAAAGTATTATGAAATTGTAGAATAATTCTTCTTTGTAAATTATTAAATTAATAATGTAAATTATTAAATTAATAATATAAATGTATATTTTTAAATTAATAAAATAACTTCATGATAAAATTTGAATATCGTTTTTGACGTTATTACGTCAAAAACGATAGATTAGACGATTAGAGCGCAACACTAATGGGTTATTTACAGCTCAAACAAATGGCGGATTTGCTTTTGATCTGCTCCTGTTAATGTGTTTATCACAGTCAAATTCTAAAAGTCTCGTCTTTATAATTCGCCTAGACAAATTAGAAACGGTCGACACATTGTCATTTGGATGAATCTCAGACAATTTGACGAGCGATGACTGTTCATTTCTTGACACATACAATCGAGCGAAGGGATACCGGCATTTTATCAACATTATAAAACAAATTGAAGCGTGCTCGGTTAATGGTCAAACGCAACGGAACATTGCCATATTTATAAACTTTTTATTTCGATCTTTCTTAACCTATCTAGCAAAATTTGCTTCTATATTTTAATTATTTTTTTTCAGTGAAACCGCGGGGATCTAGAACATTCAGTGCTAATAAGAAGCCAAAAATGATAAACACTTCCTGTAAAGGTGGCACTATTAAAAAGACCACGAATTTTGGTTCTTTATCAGATCGTCTACAACTAATTGATACGACTCCTACCGGAGAAGATCCATACCAACTTGGAGAGGCAGACATGAGGGAACAGTCACCTATCCCTAAGTTGATGTTGCAGAAGACAAACCTCAATAGAAGGAAGATATATCCAGAGATTAGCACTGCCACACAAAAAAGGACGACGATCTATGATGTGGCAACTTCTGATACCACCCTCAAGTCGAGTCTAAGATCCAGGTTTGTGTTTTATATAAAAAACCGTTTTCCAAAAATAGCAGAAAAAGACGTGTCAAACGTGACGAAAGACACTTATAAAAACATACTTCAAAACTGTATTTGCCGAGGTAGTAGGCAGAAGTGCAATCAGTGTATTCACATTTCGTCGTATATTTTTCCGACCCACGAAGTTATAGGTAGCGAGTCTATCGCCAAATAGGGCCCAAATTCCAAAGTTCGGGATGATATTGAGTAGAACTACCCAAATATTACTTTTGCCTGACCCGGGGTTCGACACTGAAACCCCAGCATTCCAGTCGTACCGTATACGTAATACATCTGCGCCACCGAGACAGTTTACACTTATGTAAACTTTTTTTTTGCAGGTTCACTAAATTCTCGAACATTACAGACCAACCACCAAAGACTTTAATGACAGAAGATCCAGATACGGACACATTGGATACAGAAAGCGGGTCTGCCTGGCGTATGTCTGACAAATCGAGGAGTCTTTCCGATTTCTCATACGGAGAATCATCGAACAACTTAGATACAATAAAGCCATTAGTGGATTTCCAAAATATTTTTTCAAAGCCAGTGGAAAGCAGCACTACATTAAAGACGACACCGCCACCGACACCGACAGCGGAACAGATACTGGCACCGGCACCGATACAAGCATCAGCAGCGGCACCGGCGCAGACACCGGTACTGGCACAGGTATCGGCAGATGTATCGACGCAGACACCGGTACTGGCACAGGTATCGGCAGATGGACCGACGCAGGCACCGACACTGCCACAGGTATCGGCAGATGTATCGGCATCTGTACCCGCGCAGACACCGACACTGCTACAGGTATCGGCAGATGTATCGGCATCTGTACCCGCGCAGACACCGACACTGCCACAGGTATCGGCAGATGTACCGGCGCAGACACCGACTCTGGCACAGGTATCGGCAGATGTACCGGCGCAGACACCGACACTGCCACAGGTATCGGCAGATGTACTGGCGCAGACACCGATACTGGCACAGGTATCGGCAGATGTACCGGCGCAGACACCGACACTGCCACAGGTATCGGCAGATGTACCGGCGCTGACACCGATACTGCCACAGGTCTCGGCAGATGTAACGGC
>JAABKM020115196.1:0-11635 GCA_016277805.2 Papilio aristodemus | reverse complement strand
CCCATTTCCATACTGAGGTTAATAAGATGTGCTATGAGTGCACTTAACAGGCTTTCGAATCTTCTAACAAATGGAGAAGATAATCCATGCCATCTAGAGAGCTTTTTGTATTAAGGTTTCTATTATATAATACATACTTCGTCCGGGTCTGTCAAAAAGAGATACATTGAGTGTAGAGGGGTGTCAGATTCTCAATCTTTGGTTAATTGCAAGTCTATTTTGTTTTATATATTCAATGTTTTATATTTTATATAAAGAAACTGTTTACGCTATCTAGTGATTTTATTGGTGTGTCTTTTATTGTAATAAGATCTTGCGTTAATCTCTTACTTTTATTTATATTACGTACTCTTTCATGATTTCCCATGTTTTTTTTTACAATTTTTAACATTATTCTTTAGCTCTCGTTGATAATATTCTATTAATAATTTTATTTATTTCGTTGCATGTATTTCTATAGTTCTTTTTGTTTTAAGGTATTCTTGTTCCTCTTTCTAATGGACCTAACTACTCCCAGGGTAATCCACGTTTTTAAGGGCTTGTTTCTAGTAGATACTTGTACACTTGTTGAGTTGTCCTCAGAGTAATTATAATTTTTTGACTTGTCTACCGATTCCATATTATTTTCAATATTAAAAACCATATAAATTGTTTAAGGCAGTTTAAACATTGTGCTTTTTGTTTCGTTTTTAATAAAGTTTCTTTTTATTATTATATTTATAATAAATCTTATTAATGATTAAAATTGTTTTATTTAATTGTTTTATTAATTATTAATATTGTTTTATTTGAAGGTCGAGTTTCTTTTGGTAGTTTTTCTTATGTTGGTAGCAAAGAGTATCAAAAAAATTGGTTGATAGTGAATTGTCATGTTGGTACTCCCAGTCTGAGATGAGATTTGACAGACATTTGTCTGTCAAATTGTGTTTTTTTTCAAGATGGCGTCCAAAAAATCCCAAAGTATGGAAGTCCCGATTCTTATTTTATATACTCTTTGATACTGATTTCACCAGACAATCGTTTCAATTTTTACCTAGGAGTTGCATTACGTTGAGTGTGACAGTTGCTCTAGTAGCGGTTACAGCTTTCAAAGTCGTTTTGTCTGATATTATTAAAACGACACATTATATTGTGTATATAATAAAATATCCATGTCGTGGTTATTTGGATATAGTCAGCCGCAGGTGCCGCCCCCAGAGGAACCACCTTCAAATGGCGGTGAAGGTGGAACTGCCGGTCCTCCTAATCTTACTAAAGCTGAAAAAAGAGCGATGGAGGCCTACAGATTTGACTCCAGCGCCCTAGAACGAGCTGCTCAAGCCGCCAAGGAGCTTGAAAGATCAAGTAAGTTTATCAGTATCATGCTCATTTAGAAGTATTGCATAATGCAACCTCAACCTCGCGCACATGACTTCGGCAAACAATATAGGTTATAGTATAAAAATACACATTAACTTCACACAAAATGCGAGATACGCCTAAATAGATGAAAACATGTTTATAAATGTAGTTTACATTAGCTCATATTAAAAAACTTGGGTAGAATTATTAGAGATATGACTAATCAAAGAAACTTCATTCCTAATGACTTAAGGTCATTAGTGTGATAAATTAGCTCTTAGTTTTACTTTTGACCAAAAAAACTTTCGTAATATAAAAACATTTTGAATGAGTAGCTACTACTCATACTTGTTACAGCCATTGAATGCCAGTTTTATCAGTAGTCATGAGTACTGAGGTATTTCATCAAGGTCCAATCTCTTACTTCCCGTTCCACCTTTTTCTTTTTTTTTATTTCTGCTTTCAGAAGGTTTGAAAGACAGCTGCAACTCATCTGATTCTTGATATTTGCAGTTATTTTCACTAAACATCAAGCTATCTGTCTGTTACTTAGCCTCCTTTTTCCATGAAGCAAATTATTGGGTTCAGAAAGTAATTTCGTTTTTTTTTGGTGAAAATTAAAGACAATCTTCGTATAATGAATAAATATTTAATTAAATTATATATTGGCCATTCTGATCACACCTTTTGCCATTTTTCTGGTAGTAGCATGATTCCATGCTGGTGATTTTTGATGTCTTCATTGGAGATAAAGGTAAATTTTGCAGTGACCGGAACAAATGATAATCTGAAGGGGTCAGCCAGGTCTGGAGAATATGGTGGGTATGGCAGTACATCCCATCCAAGCTTTAATAGCTTTTGGCGAGTGACGGAACTTTGGTCACTTGCCAAACCAAGTAAAACTCAAACCTTCTGAAATCCTCTGTTGGGAAAAAAGATAATTATTTTCCGAACATCCCAATATTTAAAAGTCTGTTCCTAGTCCCTAACTTTACAAAAATTAATAAATTAATAAATAATAATAAACCAATAATTAATATTAAAAAAAAACAACGAAAAAAATCCTAATTTTTTTAAATATACAGAAAAAAAATTGTAATAATAGAAGAGTAATGTATTTGAATGAAATGATAAGTAAAGTATAATCCACAGGACATGCCAAAGAAGCATTGGAAATTAGCAAAATGCAAGAGATCACTCGCCAGCAGGAACAGTTGGCCAAGATCAAGGAATATGAAGTGTCCATTGAACAGGCAAAAGTTCAGCAGAAAAAAATCGATTATGAAGAAAGACGGAAAACCCTTCAGGTTTGTACTTTTTTGTGTAATATAGGAAACATACTTTTTATTTATGCAATTATTTCTCTAACTATTAGTGACATGCAAAATATGCTCTAGTTGTGGAAAAATAGCCCCCTACTACTATCTATTAATGAACTATCCGATTGTAAAAACTACAGGAACTACATTCTTTTTATTTGTTTAAATAAACAAACAATAAGTCATTAAACCTATGATAAAGTTAATAATAGGAAAATTAAAAACTCAAAATGCATGTGTTGTTAGCGTCCACTTGTTATTTGTTTGTTGATTACCACATGTTCATTTTTCAATGAAGAGACTTATAGTTGTTAGTGGAGTTAATGTAACGGTTATATAAATACTATGAAACATTTCAAAGTCTCAAGGTACTACTTTGTTTTACAACTACATAATTAAGTTATCTTGTGTCATTATTGTTAAAGTATTCAGTGTCTCAACTTACCTCTACTTACGAAATGCTAAAAATGTCCTTCAATTTATGTTTGTAATTTTGTAAGACAAAGAGGTTACAAATAGTATTAATTAATTATGATTTATGTAAGGAACATGTGATTCCTTTCTCTTTTCTACCTTCATCTCATCGGTGGGTGTTATTGTGTCACTGACATGTGCTGTAACTACATAGCTTTTTTAGTTCCTTGGTTTATGGCATTGTTCCTCTCACTTTATAAATAGGAAGAGACAAAGCAGCATCAGATGAGAGCACAGTATCAGGATCAGTTGGCGAAGAAGAGATATGAAGAGCAATTGGCACAACAGCAGAAATCCCAAGAAGAGTTATTGAGAAAGTGAGTGATTATTTTTATCTTTAATGCCTTTAGAAGTTAACATCATTATGCCAATTAAGACCAGTCTTCATGTTTTTTTTTAACTAAAGTCATGTATTTAACTAGCAATTAGATTTTTGTTAGTGAAAGTGAATTAAAATTGGTTCAGATGTTAGCTGGAAGTTGGGTTCGGTAAAACCATAGATAACATGAAAAATGACATAATTTTGTAGGCAAGAAGAGAGTGTTGCGAAACAGGAGGCATTGCGGCGCGCCACCGTCGAGCATGAAATGGAGCTTCGGGAGAAGAACAAATTGAAGGCGATAGAGGCCGAAGCTCGTGCCAGGGCCAAGGCCGACCGGGAGAACAGGGACCTAACGCTAGAACAGATCCGATTGAGGGCTGCCGAAAACAGAACCACCATTTTGGAGAGTATTAAGTGAGTCTGACACACATTTCCTCTGCAGAATTTAATGAGCGCTGTTCTTATTTGTGGACCTCCTTTTAGGCCTTTAAAATATTTCTTCAAACATTCACAACCCCATGATATATCTTACGATGATTGCATATTAAATTTTTAAGGCCTTAATAAATCAAATTGTGGATAATTTTGAAATATAGATAAATCATTTATATGAAATTTATTTAATGAAGGGTTTACTGCCATCAGACCGGTTGAAATAATCAGATTACATACAGAAGTGTTGGTATTAGAGTGCCACTCTCACACGCTCTGCCAACATGGGATCACCCATTTTCCTGAGGTGTTCACGGGAATTATGTGAACGTTGGAGGGGTCACCGTACACCATTATCAATACTTAGTTACATTTTTAACATATATTTGACATGACATTATGATTTTGATAAATTACACAGGACTGCAGGGTCGGTGATTGGCACGGGTCTCAATGCATTGGTGACGGACTGGGACAAGACACTAGCGGCCGCCGGCGGTCTGTCGCTCTTAGCTCTCGGTGTCTATACGGCGAAAGGTGCAACGTCTGTAACGGCTAGATTCATCGAAGCCAGGATAGGTGAGGCAAAACTAGCAATTTATAATCGGTCTAAGCAAATTATAACTCATCAGCGGTTTGGGAATCGAATGAAAGCTATATTTTCCTTACGATATCGTTTTCAAATGCAAGTATTGTATTCAAACATTGGTTAGGTTCAATCATTCTTCTGAAGCGATATTTTCTAGACAGTGGAGAGATCTCCTTCGTTTGTTGTTATTATTATTATTATTGTTTTAGGTAAACCGACGCTCATCAACGAGACCTCGCGGTTTTCCTTATTGGAAGCCATTAAGCATCCCATCTTGACGATCTCGAAGGCCGTGAAGAGCTTTAGCAAGCCGACGGACGCCCTAGCAGGTGTGGTTCTGGAACCGACCTTGGAACGTCGCCTGAGAGATATCGCGATCGCAACTAAAAATACACGTGTGAACAAAGGCTTCTACAGGAACCTACTCATGTACGGCCCGCCGGGAACGGGCAAGACCTTATTCTCGAAGGTAACCCTCGCTGCAGTCTGGCGTCGTGGACGTTGAACGGTGGGCGTTTGTAACGATTATGTTTTTATTACAGAAATTAGCAAAACATTCAGGAATGGATTACGCGATACTGACCGGCGGCGACGTAGCTCCCATGGGCAAAGGAGCCGTGGCGGCCATACACAAGGTGTTCGACTGGGCTAATACTAGCAGAAGAGGTAGTTCTCTCTTTTCTTTTGCGCAGTAGAGATGAGATATTAAACTACTCATCTTTTTTTCTGTTAAATGCTGTCGTGCAGTCGATAAGTGTAGTCAACCTCGGGTTTTTTTTATATTTATTAAAGATGTAAATCGTGTTAGGAGTGTTACTGTTCATCGACGAGGCGGACGCTTTCTTGCGCAAGCGGTCTTCGGAGCGCATCAGCGAGGAGCTGCGAGCGGCGCTGAACGCATTCCTCTACCGCACCTCCGACCAGAGCGGGCGCATCATGTTGGTATTGGCCTCCAATACCCCGCAGCAGTTCGACTCCGCCATCAACGACCGCCTGGACAAGATGATCGAGTTCGGACTGCCCGGCCTCGAGGAACGTGAGCGGCTGATACGTCTTTACTTCGACAAGTTCGTGCTGCAACCCGCTTCCGAGGGAAAAAGGTAACTTATTCTCGTATATAAATTCCACATTTTGTCTAACATTTTTCTGTCTCCGGCTTGAGAGACTTGTAAAAACTTTGTATTATATTTGTATTAAAACTTGTTTGATTATTGTAATAGCCTATGAAGAGCTTCCCGTTAGGTCATTAATGATACTTACTTCTGTCTCAGCTTAGTATAGTAAAGCAAAGTAATTTTTGTATTGAATGTTTTTTAATCAGTATTCAGGTGAATTATTATCATTATATTTTATTTAATAACTAGCTGAGCCGGCAAACTTCTAGACTTTCAGTGAGACTAACCGAAACGATCGGTATAGTAATGTACGAGCGTTGTCGAAAGATTTTTTATATGGAATTCGTTGTGTACGATGGCAGGCGCTTGAGCGTGGAGCAGTTTGACTACGGCGCGTTGTGCGGCGAGCTGGCCCGGCGCACGGCGGGCATGTCGGGCCGCGCGCTGTCCAAGTTGGGTGTGGCGTGGCAGGCGGCCGCGTACGCCTCCGACGACGGCCGCCTCACCCGACGCATGTGTATTGATATATGCGATGACGCAGTCGCCGACCATCGACAAAAGGTAAATTAGCGTCGGCTCCGCATCGTTTACTTTTCTCTTCATATCTTATTTTAAATTAATGAAAAAAAACTGTAATGTAACCATAATTATAAGAACTGAGAATGTCCATAGACCATATAAACCTCATCTAGGTTTATGGACCCTATGTAAAAAAATTGTTTTTAAGAAAAAAAAAAACACATTTTAATCCTTATCATGAATATAATCGCATAGTAAAAGTACGAAATCATGAATATATATTTTCGCTACTTTCGTTGTATACAATTTAATGAAATGAATGGCATGTGTCAGTGGTTACATATTTTTGCTTTTAACTGTACAATACGTACACACCCTCGAAAAATCTTATGTCAGTCTGACAATAAACGTTGTCTTAACTTCAGCAATGTTTTTCAGATGGAATGGTTGTCAGAGGAGGAGAAGTCACGTACAATAGTACCCTACCTTCTCGACTTGCCGCCTCTAGATAAGACCCCGGAAAAAGCCGCAGTCGCAGAAATTGTCGACCACACGGCGGCGACACCGTCCAGAGGCAAAACTGGCTCCAACAAGGGGAAAGAAACTACCGACGTGGAAAAGTGACATGACGCCACAAACACTATACGTCATACGAATACAACTGACAGTAGTCGTGTCAAAGTACAAATTAAGAAAAATATGAAATACATACATTTGAGCGATGAACAAATGGACACTATAAAGAAGTTATCGCTCAGGCTTAGGCAATTAAATGGGTCGAATTGACATCCGAAACGACCGTCATTCCCCTCACCTGTTTTAATGTTATGCACTAATTATAGAATAAAAAATATCAAGTAGCAACTGTTAGTTTTGTTTTCTTTACACCTGTGGATTTTATTTAATGTTTTTTTTTTAAGTCTTACACCCGGATGAGATGGTTTTGAAGCACTTAAACAATGAAGAGAACAGCACACATACACTTACATAGCACTCATATATGCATAGCAAGGAACATGGACAAATCCGGACTCCTAGGTGGCGATGGAATGTCACCTCGGCGCGAAACGAGTTTTCCAGCGAACTTCTTTAAGACTGCCAAACTCTCGTTAGATGTATGGCATGTGGCGCCATCTTGTTGAAACCATGTCGCACTATTGTACCCTTGAAATTCTGACAGCTGCGGGAAAAAGAAATGGCGTAACATGGCTATGTATCGCTCAGTATTTACTGTCACAGAATTCCCTCGCTGGTCTTCAAAGAAAAAGGGTCCGATGAACGGAATCATCGGACCCTTTTTCTTTGACCCTTTTTCTTTTGACCAGGGTTCCTGGAGGGTTGGTCAGACCTTCCGCGCCACCGCTGGCGTGGGCCGCCTTAAGGGCAGACTACTAAGTCTGCCCGAGGCAGCTCCCGTCCGGTTGGGTGAATCCTGGACAGGTCGGACCAACCCTAGGTTCGTCTTAATTTCACCGCGGCTGCTCCTACTTTCGACCTAGCCAGGATTACATGTCCAAACCTAAAATCAGGACCTAAGTCCTAAACTAACAATTCCCAAGTGCTCTATTAGTAAACAGTGTTTAGCAATTAATATTATGTCAATCTCTACGTTTTGACAAAGCAAGCGTCTTAAAAATATAATTTTTTAAAATATTATTTACTGTCATTATGTAAATAAGGTAATATACGTATTCCATAATTTAAATTGAAGATTAATTCGTCTCTGTAAATTTTTATATCTTATAGAATAATGTCTTGAAAATTTTTTTAAAATAGATTTTTCTGTTTCTGAACGTAATACAATCAAAAGTAACGCTTCCTATTATTAGTTAAGTTAAAATGGTGGATTTGTTCTGGACAATTTTTAATAATGTGACATTATTTACGGCTTCAATGCTTGAAATAACTTATACATAAATATTTTCGCAGTTTCCTATTGTTAAAAGTGTTAAACGAGTGATATTCTGTCAGTCTGTAGGTTTTATAGCAATTTTACCAAGTGTGTCCGTGTCGTAACCTTAGCTACTTGTACCCTTTAATTTCCTTCACAATACTGAACTATTCAATATTCTTAATGGTTTGTTCAAACGGCTACTATTATAATATTATATCCCATTTAAACAAATTCTTAAACATTAAAACCATTTAACTGTCATTCCATTTATTTCTCTATTCATCATGCTACGATCTTTGTTTTAAATCGTCCATTAAACAAACATAAACATCCAAATTCTAATCGCGTTAATTTTTAAACGTAATTGTTTATAAAGTTAAAATATTAAATCACGTAAATAAAACAAAACTCATTCCACTTCACACAAAGAAGTTAATTATTTTGCTACCTCTATTTGGTTAATATTTTTTTCTTCAAACATTTTACGAAATATTTACCGCCTCATTTCAACTCGTCCTACCCGTTCTGTATCTGTGCAATGCTGCCCCGTTTGCTAGCTGCTAAACCTGCTAGCTGGCCAGAGCTGTGTGCTCGGCAAGAGCAATTCTATCAACTCTACACTTCGGGTAGCAGTAAAATAGACTGGGCCTACTATTATTGTCTAGCAAGTTCAAGGTAAGGAAATTTACTTTATTTATTATTTATTGCCCTAATTTACTTGTTACAAGTATAGTTATTTATAATAAGTCAAGATCCTAAAGCTGAATTTATCAAACAAGAACATAAGTAAAATTCTGTAAAGGTGGTCTGTAAAGGGTGTAATTACCCAGATATACCTACATCATATGACATTGTAGTATTGTAAAATTTAGATATATTTTTGTTTTCGAAACTTTCCATATTTATAAACTATCACAGTATTATTTGTCATAATTAGAAGTGATTACTAATATACTACAAAGTTGTTAAATGTTTGTTTGCTCTAATCTTAATAAGGTTGTTGTTATGTTAAAGCCGAGATGTATTGTTTACTTTTCACAAAGTATTGTGATATTTAAGGACCTCCATCCCAATAGTTAGTCAATTCCGGTAGTGACACCGTTAGAAGAAGTTCTGGTAGTCACACCCTTAGGATAGGTCTCTTTGTAAAGCTCGCTAGAACTAGTAGTTACTCTGCATTGTAATTGTTTGTGCGTAAATTTCTGATAACTCCTCGTCATCTATGCTACGCGAAGATCGTGCTTGGAAGTGTATCATTTTCTTAAAACTTTCCTGATTATTTTGCATTTTGCTTTTTTGTAATAATATCATTATTATTCTTTGTATTAAATTGCTGATTTCTAGGCTTACTACCATTAAAAGGTTTTGAGCTTTTTGTTTTATTTAATTGTGCTCGCCTTTTTTTTGTTTAATCTCCTCTTGTTTGGCAATTGCCATTGCCTGTTCAATGCTTGAAGCATTTTTTAATTTAACCCTTATCGGTCCATAGCTTTTTGCATGTGATTCTTGCTAGGTTGTAGCTAGTTCTGGTAAATATGCAAAAGAATTTCAATATTGTAAGAATAACATTTTTGTTAGAAATTATCTATTTTTATTTATTTTACACATATATATAAATTGAAATATATAGATTGAAATAATTGTTTTTAAGTTCTTAATGTATGATATTTTTTAAAACAGTCAGTTTTGACATGTTTGGTCTTGTCACCTCCTACATGACTTACGACCGCAGCAACAAAGTAGTGTTATCATGTGAGAGGTGACTTACGACTGATAAGGGTTAATTGTAATCGCTGTAATAGGATTCAATTTATCTAGGAATGTCAGAGAGCTAGTTCTTCATAGAACTTTTATCCGGTTCGTTCATAATTAACGCCCTCATATGGCTTCTAATTTTCTCCCCAAATACATCTATAGAGCAATTGTCCCTATTCGTTTGTATTAGTCCTTGGAGTAATGGAATTTGTGTGCAAAATTCTCTGAATTTCTTCACTAACATTGCCTTGATCTGTGACCAAGTGGTAGAGCCAGGGCTTTCCGATAAAGCTATCACGGCGTTATCTGTCAGTTTGTTTTTATACTGGAGGCCACGTTCAGGACGTCGCCAAGATGGACCGATGATCTGGTCCGGCTTGCGGGAGCATACTGGATGCGGGTAGCGGAGGACCGATCATCGTGGCGATCTATGGGGGAGGCCTACGTCCAGCAGTGGACGTCGATAGGCTGAGAAGAAGAAGAAGAAGAAGAAGAAGACATCCTATACTAACATCTTCTTAATATCTGTTGAGAGCATTCTCTACGCTTTCGATATAAAATGACAATGTTCGACGACCTGCACGTGGCCGCCACTTTGACTTTTCGCCCCCTTCGGCCGTCCATTCTACGAGCAATGTGACCGACCCATCGCCATTTAAGATCTGCGATTATTCAGGTAAGTTATAAGGTAATAAATGGCCAACTTGGTATTGCAGGTATTGTCGTAATGTCTTTGTAGACTATCTCTTCTGATTGTTTTAGAGCATTTTGTAAGTTGTCTAATTCTCTGTTTTCTAGTTTACTTTGAGTTTTGATGTAGGTGTTTTAAAACTATTTTTTTTATTCCTAAATACGTTAATCTACACTCGATTGTATCAATAAGAGAATCGATTTGTTTTTTCTTATTTCCTAAAAATGTGCTCTTAGACTTTAATATAATTACTTTAATATATTGATATATATGTTCCTGAAATTACTAGTATTGTAAACTACTACTAAACTATATGTATCAATCTGGTGCTGCGCTTTTGCTTCTGTTCATACCAGTATTCCGTTCTTGTTGTCAATGGGCTGTATTACTGTTGTTGTTTTGACGAGTCCGATTGCTGAGAGCAGGGTGACGGCGTTCCTGAAACAGTTTCAGGGCGTCTCAATAAGCGAAAGTGAACTCCGATTGATTTAGCGTTCACATGTTTCCCTATGATTTCTTGATTTCTACAATTTGGTTGAGGTGGATACTTATATCTGTATAAGGTGCTATATATTTCAGATCTAATTTATTGCTTGTGGTTGTTTTAGCCACTTGTTTGTAGACCTTGTCATCTGCTTTAAACGTGTTTCTGCATTTTTATTTATTTTTTTATCGTCTACTGTTTGTCTAATGTGAGTTTACTAGTGATTAGTTTTTTGGTATTTTCCATTAGTTTTCTTTGTTTCAAGACGTAATCTTGGTAAAATTCTTGTGTATTGTGCATTCCTAGTGGGTTTCTGCCATCGGTATGACCATACAGTAATTCGAAGGATGTAAAACCTGTTGCTGAATGAATGGTGTTATTACACGCTATAATGGCGTATGTCATCAAGTTTGCCGATTCGTCGTTTTCTATTAATCTTTGTACCCGAATCATTTCTGCTAAAGTTGAGTGTAATCTCTCTATTGGCGAGTTAGAGTTTGGATTGTAAGGTGTTGTGAAATGTATGTGTGTTGTATAGTGAACATATTTCTGATATGACATCATTATTGAATTTTGAGTCCGAATCTGTGGTGATCTTTTTAGGTATTTCTATACTGGAAAATATGCCTAATAGTGCTTCGGCTATGTGTATGCTTGTGGTAGCTGAAAGTGGTACTGCCTGTGCATATTTACTGAAATT
>JAABKM020114987.1:0-11639 GCA_016277805.2 Papilio aristodemus | reverse complement strand
GCCGTCTAGATGGAAACAGATTATCGAACAAAACGGCGCATATTTGAACTAAATCCGATCACTGTAACACTTTTTTTTAAAGCATTGAATAAAGAGCAAAAAAGCGGAAGGGAGATATTTGACAACCTGTTATATTACCATTATGGATTCCTTACTAGATTCTTAACAGCAAAGTTGTGAGCAGGTTATGTCTACGGCATGAGTTTAAAGTGGAAAACATCTCGTTAACGAGCGGCGTGTTCAACGATCCCTTAGTTTAAAGTTCAGTCAGGCGAAGCATAAGTTTATAAATGTTGGTAAATTACTTCATCATACTTATTATTTGTGTAAGTTAATCTATATCTCTTTACCCGTGGGCATAGACAAAATAATTGGATTCATAAATACGAACATATGTTTGTTTTTCCGGGATACCAACATTAGGCACAGTCTATATCTCTTACACAGTATCAAGTATTGATAACTTTCGGAGTAACCAATTATAATATTATAAATTAAATAAATTGTCAAATAATAATTATCAGTATTCTTATTCTAAGCAATGTTTTAGAAAATGCAAGCCTACAGTAAATAAGACATCCCTTATCTCTGAGCTTAGTTTAGAAAGTGTGTCACTAGAGTAAAATGGAACAATCCTTATTCATTCATAATCACATTTAAGCACGAATTAAGTATTATAAGGTAAGTTCGAGAGTATCTGTAGTGGAATATACTACTAAATTTAATAGGAGAGTTAAAGCAAGCGATTACCTTCACAGCTGGTACCAACATAAACTTTCAGTGTTATACAAATGAGTACGAACTATTAGTACTGTTTAATTTATTTAAAACTTAACGTGCTGTAAGCGCAAGGTTGTATAATCAAATTGCACCATTAAGGTATTGTAGTACTAGCACAAAGTTTAATTGCTCGCTCTAAGTTGCGGTAGCTAACAAGATAAACTTCTCATTTACAGAACAATGTTCGGATTAATGTGTAGTACATATATTGTTAATTATTGTATTAACTAAAGTCCAAGTTCTATGATCCTGTCAAGTCAATAGGTAATACATAGGCTGGTAATACACAATTGTGTGTTTTTCAAAAAGTCAAGCATCAAAATTTTATTCAATGTCTACATTTTTAATAAAGCGTAAAACTGCTGAGAATATCATTGACATAATCTTGATATTTAGCTAAAAATTAATTATAATTAGCTAGGAGAATTAATTACGTAAAAGTTAGACCATATCACGGTAAATATAAAACACTAGTCACTAGTTCTTAAAATTTATATTATTCATCTCGAAAAATTTTACAAAAGGCCACCGAGATAGACTTTAAAGAATGAGTTTTCTTTTCAGGTTGGCTTTCAACTGGAAGTAGGCCCTTATCTCACGCGTCCACGACTGCTATGAAGGAACCAGTATTTGAATAAAGTTTTAATTAAACGCAAAATTTTCCTTAAACCCTTTTCATGACTAGGAAAGCCAAACAGTAACTTTGTGCTTATAATAATTTAAATCACTTTTATATTCTTACTGCCTTCCCTCTTTACAAAAAAAATCAAGGTTATCATATTTACCTTTTCATATGATTCCTACATTAAAAATATAATGGATCTTCTTTCTGCCACCCCAGAAAACACTATTAACCGATCGGATTTGGATAAAAGTTCTATTTTTAAATACGGTTTTTATTTTTAAATATAGGTGTCATTTTGCAAAAACGAAAATTTCCATAAAAAAATCACAGTATACATAAATTAGTGTAAATAAATACTTTTATCAATCATGACTATTTTCTACGTATATTAAATTCTCTTCGCGACCGTTCGAGCTCGTTTCTCATCATGTTTGTGTCCAAAGCCTATGGATAAGTTACGGTAGTTGGAACGTGTATCGGCCTCAATAACTTTGCATAAGCTATCTGTCCGTTCACTCAGTTTATAGACTTTTGTTTTACATATAAATTTATAAAAATATTTTAAGTAAATCATGAACGATATAAGAAATATTTTAAGATATATTTTTATTTAGATATACTAAAAAAGACCTTGATAACATTACAAAATAATTGGCATAAATATATTAAAGACTTCATAAAAATATTTTAATTTCGAATAAATCAAGTAATAAAAAATACATTAACAATATTAAAATGAACATTTTTTTAAAGTTCACAGTAAAAACAAAAAACAAATATAATAATTGCTTAATATTTAGTACTTTAATTAAAATACTTTTACATTATTAAGATGATTATGTTGAGTACAGTACTAACAAGCACGGTATCCGCTTTTTGTTCGACACTAAATCACGAGCCTTAAAGCAACATTAGCACCGTCGTCTGACACACATACACCTGAACTGTGAATAACGGAGATGCACTTCCGTCGTTGCGCTCTCCTGTGTTGAAAATACGTTCTATTTAGTAAAACTAAGCCTTTATTTATCAAACTTTATATCAATAGTTAAAAGACGAAGTTTACCTGTGCCAATTAAAACGATATTTGCGTTACGTTTATAATCTATAAAATATGTTATAACATTATATGCAAAGTTTAACCTTCTTTAAGCGTAAATAGGCCTTCCAAGAGGTAAATTGTAATTTTTAATTCCTTTAAGTAATCGCTAGTATTTTATTAGATTTATATAATGTGTAGATATATATCAAACTAAAATATTGGTTGGTTTTGCAGTGGCAAGTCCGCCGGGCGGCGCGGGCGGCGCGGGGCCGCACGACGCGCCGCGCCCGCCTCCCCCGCCCGCGCCCCGCACACACACCCCGCCCAGTAAGCACGCTCTGAGACTTAACCGCCTATCACGAACACTAATATTCCAAAGACAATTTAGTCTTCCAGCTCAGTCTTAATCAATAATTAAAATTATGAAAATACTATCATCCCGGCATCGCTCGGGAAGATGGTATAATAGAAAAAACAGCTTAGTCACAGATAAGAGAGCTTTTTAGTGATGAAAAAATTTTATAATTCATTGATTAGTTTTAATAATACATGAAAAATAATGAAAATATGAAGATAAAATAATTGAATAATACAAGTGTTAAAACATTATTTTTCGTGATAGTCGCAAAGTTAAACCGTGCACATTTTTATGACTTAATTTCAAAATTACTATTATTATGCACATTTCGTGTTTAATGTTCACGTCATTTTAAATTCTTGATGTATTTTTTTAACTAAACAATATTTTAACACAAAGCGGATTTCTAAAAGCAATGGCCTATAGAAGAGTTTTATTTCAAGACATTTCAGTAAAACAAATTGCACAGACATTAAGGCCCACAGATTTGCAGGAGCCCTTAAACTAAGTTACTCGAAATTCGAAATCAAATGGAATTTAAATGAACATAGCCACCTATTAAAATAATAGAATAAAACATTCTCAAGATTGTGTAACTATAAAAAAAAAACTAATTTTAAAATAAAAAGGAACCGTTTTGTGTTTAAATTAAAAATTATTTTTAATGTAGATTTTTAATTTGAAATTCGGAAATTTTTAAAAAAAATCCGCATTTTACACGTCAACTTCAGCGTTTTAAACATCCAAATCGGAATCTTGTATGTTAATTTCACAAGTTAACGTCTGAAATTTTTTAAAATGCTGAAATTTATGTTCAATTATGATGATAATAAAGAATTAATTAATTAAAGCTTAATTTGAATAAGCTCTATCTCTTCTTAATCTGTAAATCATGTTACGTTTATTTTATCTTTTACAAGAAAAATTCAGTCCGTCAACTAGATATTCTCTAATTAATTCATTTACATTTTTGTCCTCTACTTTTTTCGTTTCGGTGTCTTGATTATCTTTTTATTAAGTTGTTTACTTGATTATACTTGAAATTTTTCGAAACATTTTTAAATTAGCTTATTTAAATAATTAAATTACCGATTATGAACTTTTATAAATAATTATAAACTTGTACTATGGTATTTACATGGCATGCTAACTTTCTTAAGTTAATTATTGTGATATTATATGTATTGCATGAATAACTGTTGCATGTTTTTTTCTATATTTATTCAATATATTGTTGATGAGATTCATCCCTTTAAAGAGTCGTATTAGACGTTATGCGTTCTGACAACCGGCAGACCTTATTAAAAAAGTTTATTTTTCTATTTTTTATCGTTAACTCATTAGATGTGGCCAATTCCCTACAGCCTACTGACTTTATAAACTGCAAGTTATCTTAACCTTTCTGTATTTATAGTTGCCTATTTTAAGCTCTAAAGGATTTAAAAAAAAAAGTATAAATATTTCTTTAATCAAGCTTACTTTTACTAACCAGGCTTTATCGTTTTAAAATAAATACGAAATTATTTGTATAAAATTCCACTTCGAACATAAAATAACCATTTATCGAATAGATTTTATCGTTTCAAATGACAACCAATAAAAAGTCCATAATGGTGATGTTAAATGCAGCTTGTGTTGGAAGCGGTTTTTGTACATATATTTTTAGAAGCGGCCATTAAAATGTTACGCGGTTTAATGTCGTTGTTTAAGGCTGCGTTCGTAATAACACTTGAAATCTAAACCTAATAATGTTTATGGCAGAAAATGTGGTCGATGGTTATAACCAACCCTGACTAATTTGGTCTTTCACTCATTGGTTAAAGACAATTATTACGATTTTTCTAAGACTCGTTACCTTATTGTTGTAAGCTTGATCTAAAAAATGTAAGGTTATATAGTATTAAAACCTAAAATACTCTCAAGATTTGTCTAAATAATAAAAGAAATTGTTAGTTCAGTTTCATAAACTTTATTATAAAATACTACGATCTATAGGTAAAACATATATTATTTTTATTTATTTGCAACACCTGTACACAAATGTAATCATTTGTAGAATATACCCAACAATAAATCCAAGTTACCACAGACAAGAAACGACGTAAATAAAGAATAATGAATACGTTACAATGAATAATTGAAATATAAATGGTTACGTCTACGTTTTTAAGGCTTCCTTTGCTTCAAAGCTGAGTGCCTCCTGTCCTTTGGGCAATTCCGCATTTATTCTCGAGATTGGCCATTTCGTATTGTCCCCAAGGGACACGAGTGACCAAGAAAAACGTTCCTGTTTAAATCAAGGCCGAAATAATCTGGTACGATATAAGGTAGTTAAAGGAATATAAGCTTCGTTCTATATTCAAAATAAAATAAAAATGAGGTTTTATCTTTTTTATTTTACTATATTTCCATATATAAATAAAAATCTATTTCAGATTATGTTCGTGTATAACTCAAAAGCGATAGCACATATTTCTATGATTTTTGTTATCGTGCAATAATTTTCTATTTTAAAAACGGTTGGTGATTACAATCTGCGATTAAAACAGATTTTGTTTCGTAAAAGCGTTCTAAAACAAATAAAAATACAAAGAGACATTACCAAAGTTAAAACAATTACGACAGTAATTCAAGATATCAAGAGCTCCTTTATTCTCCATTCTCTAGAGCCTTTAAAAGATTTTCAACTAAACATTTTTCGCTGTCGGTGTATTGAAGAAAAGCGCCTCTCAACGCTACGAGATTAAACAAGGGAAATAAAAATGAACAAACAAATCGAGTGTTTTCATTGAGGAGTCAACATAAAACAATATGTTTATGATGAAACAGATTTGTATAGTAGAAAATGCCTTATTTCGTTTTTTTTTTTTTTGTGGAAGTACGTACTATTTTTCGTGAGATAGTGAAATTACCGAAATTATTACTATAACAAAAGAAAACACACCGCACATCTGTGTGCTCGGAAAAGATAGGCAGTGACCCCTTATCTACCTAGGACGTGATCCTTGCCATTCTCCCTAGGACGTGAACTAATGAGGTCCCTCGTCACTTTGTCATCTCGGCCTGTGTATTTCGTTTATCCAATTGGTAGTTGAGCTAAAAGTTTGAATTTCATTAAATGCTACATAACACGATAATTTTAACAACCTATCACTTGTTAACATGAACTATGATCAACTTGTACGCGCTTTCGACTCCGGAGAACGAATACCAAACAAAAGCAATCTTATTTGTCTAAATATAATAGTTACCGCTCACTAAACCATTCAATTTCGTCTCATAGATCCCGGATTTTTGTCATACTTCCATTCAGACACTTTGTCCTGAAATACATGTATATTTGTTGACTTTATATAGAACCTCGGATTTTCATTTTATTAAAGCAATTTAGTTTTATTTTTGCTTTTTGCAATCGAGTGTTGTATGCGAGTGACATTTAATTTAGCCGCTTTGTCTTGAACACGTCGAATCATTTTCTATGCATTAGTATACTGTGGTTTTATGTAATGGCTCAGATTTTGATACGACACCTAATAGATAAGCAAAAAGGGTGGGTAAAAGTTAAATCAATATAAGTTACTCATATATTATTCGTATATTCGTAAGAAAAAAAAATAAAATAAATTATATGGAAACGAATTCTCGACAAATATTCAACAATATTTTATATTTAAAATTAATATGTATGCTCTATTTTTAAATATATTAATTTAACCTCTTTCAGTCCAATTTTATTTAGAATTGCAAAGCCAAATGAAACAAGCGTGGGCTGTCGTCGTCGACATTTCCTTTATTGTAGTTTATTTTCGTTCTACAAGAACCTTAGACCCACGTGTTTTTATGTAAGTTTCATCGTGTTCCAGTTTTTTCACTAATTAAGTTTTGAATGTTAAAGACAGCTTTTTTCATTTTTAACCCAGAAGGAGGTTACTGGTCATTTCTCTGTTATTTCTTGTTGTCTAAACAACCACACCGATTTTGAAAAGCGAAGTGTCATTAAATGATTTGCAATTGTTGTTATTTATGATTTACATTTTTATTATTTATCCCGAACCTATTAACGATATTCTGTTTTTTCTAAAAAGGCACAAAAGATTTGATTTTTTAAAAATTCGATACAACGATATCACATTCAAAAGTTATCGAACTAAGCGACATTGTGGAGCCAAGAGTTCCACTTTCATTTAATAGCAAACAGAGCAAATGGTACTAAGATTTGAAGAGCGTGATCAGCCCACTCCGGGCAGACGGCCGACGTAGCCAGTCTCAATTTAACGAATTCCAAATTGAATGAGCGCACACAAAATTCAAACAGAATACAGCGTAAACCGAACAGATTTTTTTTAGTCAATAGTGCGATTTTATATAATAATTTTGTAGATATATAAATCAATTTATAATTTTCAGATATAGGTTTTTCCACTTCGAATTGGAGTTTTATAAATTAAAGGCAAATTTTTAAATTAAATTGAGAAATAAAAGCCTCGTATACCATTGAATTAAGGTCTTATAAACCTGAAATTTACATTTAAAAATGACTTATCAATACTAAGTACGATATTGCATGTTCGTGTCTTAGCTATTTCCTCTTTCACATTTTTGTAATTTTTAGTAGTGGCAGTTTAGCAGTTTAGTAATCAAAATCTATAAATAATGCTCTTTCCAGGACACGGATCATTACTTGATGATCTTCATATCTGGACTGTTACTGTTGAGTGTTTCGTACAATTGTAAAACCATTAATAAAACATTATGACAACATAATATTAGCAGAATCGAATGTAGTTTAACTTTATTTATTGACGTAGAAGTTTCTTATATTAGTGCATGAATCCTAAACGGAAATACTATATTTGATTTAGATATGTTCTATTAAGTTGTATACATAATAAGCATCGGTATAATTTTGTCAACAGAACAAGGCGCTCTTACGATAGTCCGGCGCTCCTCCAGCCGCAGCAAGGGGGAGGGATGCACAACGCCCACTGATGAGCAGCTAGACCAGCTCGACTTGGACACTGAGCACTTGCCCGCCGTCGACACGCCCGACGCCTGCGATAAAGCCGCTCTTAGGTTCGTATTCCTTCATAATATGATAGGCAGTGACAGCAACGAGCGTACTTCTCCCTTAAAGCCCAATATCCGGAACCAGCAGTTTCAGCAGTATGAGGCGTCCTCTCTCTACTTTTAATTATTCACATTCTCTCTTTTTTATAAGAATAGTGGTAATAAACAGGTAATTCTCATTCGACTAAAACTCACAGATTTTCACATACCGACGTAAAATTGATGAGATTCCTAAGCTTGCACTTATATTTCATTTATTGTTTAATGTAGGAAATAGATAGAATGTATCTATTACTTTTCTTTATCGAACTCTTTATAAAAATGTTAATATATAATGAATCTAAAGCCTTACAAATGAATTTTCCTGAAACAATAATTTAATGAAGCTAAAATCATAGTTTAAAATACTTATCTTTCATTTCACATATAACTTTATTCACGGCCATTGAACAATAAAGATCAAAAGACCATTCGATGTTCACGGTCCATTGACATTAACGTTCTGGTACGAACAATCTCGCAGGGATTTCTCTACCTACATCCTCCGGATATTGTCGACTGATTGTGGCTACGGAGATGTAAAACGAAGGCATACTTTTTACAAGCTTTTTATACTGGTTTATTAAGAACTATTATTGCAATTATTTTTACTAGGGTATATATTTTTTACCTACAAAATTATATCTAACCGACAACAATTATTTTGAAGGGTTTACCGTGTTTTTTTTTTTTCATTTAATAATTACAGTTATTAATTAAAACAGCGTTCAACTTTTCAAAACATGTTTTTGTTGTATTTGTCGTTTGCATGTTTTATATCGGACGTTGATGGGCATTAAAATGTTATAACGGATGTAATTCCCACGTATTTTTTGACGATGAACCGAGAAAGGATTAGAGGCAAAATGAATTCGGTTTCCGATATCGTTCCCAGAAAAATTGCTAACATTCATTTAATAAAATTTTCTACTTTCAAGATTACGTTAATTCTATTATTATAGATATATAAAAATTTTTGATAAACATGTGAATGCCTAAATGATAGGTCACATGAAATATCACAAAGCTTTATTATAACCAAAAGAAACATTTTGATACGTATTTCCTATAATTCGATAAAACATAGTTTGGTGTAGGTTTCGATAACATATTACTGATTAACAATATTATTGAAGTTGATCTTATAGAAAATTTCTATCCAGCGTCGCACGTCAAATGTACACGGTCTAAAAATATCCAACAAATGTAGGAATAAAGTGACAGACGGAAATGGAATGCGAAAAAGGGATATCAGCTTCCATTGATGTAAATGTCTGTCATTTTGGGTAACGTATTTTGTAAAGTATGAAAAGATAAAATAAATATGGGCAATTAATCATATTTGATTATAGAAATGACCAAAAATAATTTTAAATGATAAAACCTTTCAGTACTTAAAACAGTACTTAAAGCAGTTCAGTTTGTAATTAATTGTTTTTAATTAATTATAATTACATCGAAGCCTGACGTCCAATAAACATTATTAAGCGGAAATTTAAAATGAATTGGAGTTGGAATTTTGTTCAAGTATAAATTTAAGAACGAGTGAACAGTCTATTGAATGGTCATGTCTTAACATTTTTTAAACTCATCACCTTTTTCCAAGAATCGTAGTCAAGCTCTGGTTTCTTTTTATAAAAATATATGTAATAGAAGATGGCTAAAATATAAAAAAAACCATTGATCAAAATACCATGATTATAATGTCTTTGAAAAGGCTTATTAAATAAAAAGATTTACTTTCTATCAATTTACTAATCTGTACGTACGTATAAAAGTTTGTCTTTGAGGATAAAAGGTCTTGCTTTTAGCGGGTACTTAAGGGAGTTGAAATCTGTCGGTTTATACGTCCCTCATATTAGTCGAAACTAAAATATCATTTTTCTTATATTCTTGGAGTAATATTAAACTAAAAAAAGTCACTTTTATTGACCTTAAATGTTGTTTATGTAATAGTTTCATTCTAATCAAATTGTCGTTTACGTTAGAAGATTAACACTGTTAATTCACGTCATTTCTCTGCACTACATTGCAGTCTATTGTCATACGTAGGTAGTATATGTAAGGAGTGAGTTGGTTGTAATTAAATGTATTTTTCTCTTTGTGTACTTTCTAATAAAAAAAATTGAAAATTTCAACTCATTAAGCATCTAAATTAGTATCCTAGCAAACTAATTAAGATAAGATGCATTTATATTGGTTTATAATAAGCCAATTAAACCTTTTATAATGGATTGTTGGTATGGTTGGTTGGATGGTTGGTTGGTAATAAATGTAACACGATACGATAGTGAACGGGGAAGTATCGATTTCTGTTCCAGTGAAATG
Organism: Papilio aristodemus; assembly: GCA_016277805.2. NCBI lineage: Eukaryota > Metazoa > Arthropoda > Insecta > Lepidoptera > Papilionidae > Papilio > Papilio aristodemus. Next base: position 1,400 of record JAABKM020114987.1, on the reverse strand, counting down.
GAGTCGTATATTATCTTTTTTCTTTATACTTGCTTTTTACTTCGCTTGAGATGTTATTTGAAGGTTAACGTTTATAATTTGCATTGTTACTCAACAGGCGACACGGTTTGTTTTACGGAATTAAGTTATCAATTTATTATAATACTTTGTTTTGCGAATTCTGCAGTTCTTCACGGAGTATTGGTTTTATGCACATTTCTTTAAAGTCGAAAGTATTTTTCTTTTTTCAAAATAGACACTTCAATAATTCTTAAGCGTAATAAACTTAAACACAAACTTAAAGCAATAAGAACTGACGGATTTAAAACGTGAAATTTACAATAATTCAGAATTACTTTTAAATAACTACAAAGAAGTCGTAAAAATAAATAATCGTACTCAAATAATCCCGACTGACTATTTATTACTGAATAGGACTAATTATTAACTATAAACTGACACAATTGCTTATATTATGTATGCAAAGACTGTAACGTAAAAGGCTACATTCGTAGCCGGTGTAGCAAGCTACGGTCGCTGCTACGGTTCTAGCTACGTGTTGACGCATAGATGTATGGATGTAAAAGCGAGAGAAATGTTCCCGGATCGCGCCAAGAGGAAATCCATCATATTTGCTCATCTCTTCTTATGGCTTTTAGCGCATATCAGTTTATTTTACATCTTTATAGTTTACAAAATATCACCACTACTAGTACTAACAAAATATAATATAATATTAAAAAATAATATATAATTATCGCTAACTCGTGTGGAATTAAGGACAGTTCATTTCAATCTCAGTGCGTTTTATACACGATACGCTTATTTGAATTGAGTTTCGATTCGACTCAAAGTAAAACAGAATTCGTTACTCAGTGTAGCGTGATCGTAAACGAACTTGTAATGTACCTACTATTTATAACCTTTGTAACGAACTGCGACATTTTTACAATCTAGTTTGATTCTGTTACAATTGTTTAAACATATATTCGTATGTATACGAAAGGTTAATCAGCCATTCTTCTAATTACTACTGAATGTAGGGTACATAAGGAGATTAAACGGATGTATTTTTTTCTTTTCAACTATAAAAGGTATACGGAAACAGAATTGAACTCCTGTTGCGTCCGTATTGTCATTCAAATTACATCGAACTACTATAGTTCGTAATCATTAAAAGTAATAGGGTATTTTAAAATAAAGCACTTCCAATTTATTTAAATCCGTAGAGTTTAATTACGAATGAACTCAATATCATTAATGATTTTCATTAAAAACTCTCTTTGAACTGTTATTTTATTTCTCATGCGTATTAATTAGTTTCGAACTGTTTTATAATTTTCTCCGTTCTTTTGTTTATACTTACTGATATTTTTATGACAACTAAGTGCAGTCTATTTGCCGTCGTTATTATATTATAT
>JAABKM020111741.1:0-37428 GCA_016277805.2 Papilio aristodemus | reverse complement strand
TAGCAAATAAATATCCATGTTTGCCTTCTAGTTTACGCGCGGAAGTTCTTATTTTTATTTAGCAAAAGAGGAACGTAGATACACATACACGTGTGTTAATGAATATGGGAAATTGTCAGATATTTCCTCGGGAAGGTTCTTAATTTTTTTTTAACTATTTCTAGTCACACATCCCATCTTCACGGCAGTAGTGAGAGAACAGGACGGATTGTGCAGGTAAATTATTATTTAATAATTATATAATAATAAAAAATATATAAGCATACTCTCATATAAAAGTCTTTAATTAATTAATTAATAATGGTAGAAACCGCATCAGAAAGAATGTTTTCATATCATTGGACGGAAAGTGCCAATTGTCGCAACTCTGCCTACCCCTTTGGGGAATACAGGCGTGAGATATTTTCGTCTAGAGATCTTATTATCGGTGACTTATTATGTTTAAATAATAAACTTATTTGTAGGCCTGATGAGGTACAATGTGGAGACGGATCCTGTGTGACTGCCGACAAGATATGCGATGGTGTACCGGACTGTACAGACCAGACGGACGAGTACTGTGATGGCCGCTCCGACACGTATGTTGAATAAAATTAATCTTTATTCCAACGTATTAAAGTATAAGTTTGTTCCTAATCTCTTTGTTATTTAATAATTGTATAAGTCACCGTCAAATACTAAAAGTCGCTTCTTTATAATTTGATTAGGCAAATTAGAAACGGTCGACACATAGTCAGTTGAACCTCAGACAATTTGACGGTCGATTATGAATTCTGAGGATTTCTTGACACTTTAAAATTGGGCGAAAGGATCCATTAAATCAAGCATCTAATCTGCAGGTTCGTCTCAGTCTGGCGTCCTGACCATCAAAGATCGAAGAGACAGGCGACTTCTAATTGTCGGTAAGTCTTCTATAATGTTCCTTTAAAGAATTTTAAAGAAGTTAGCGAAGGTCCTTAATCTTTTTGTACACATTCTGCATTAATTTATTTATACCCACAGGAAAAATCAATGGCAGTGCCGGGATAGAACTTGTATAAACTTCGATGGTAAATGCGATGGCATTGTCGACTGCCCTGATGCCAGCGACGAAACGTACCCTCTCTGCAGAGCTGAGAAGTAAGTGATTTGTTCCACCTTCACACAGGTAGTGTCCTCTTCACCGATGCTCGGATCGAGAGGCACTACAACCTAAATATGTATGATTCTTTGGACACACAGCTCCGAGCGCAGACACACGTCCAACTCGTCTCATGTCCGAAACAAGACTGACTCGTTGACAGCTACCCCTTCTTCTAGTGTACATGAAAATACGTATCTACTAAATAGATACAACACTGTAGATACTACAATACGGATGGCATATATAAAAGCAAAAAAAGCGCTGTATGTTTTTCCATAAGTAAGTGTCGGAATGGCACGCCCCAGGACGTATATCGACCAGTGTGAAATAATAAAAGTTTGTATTTAGCTGTAGAAAAAACGAGGGAGGTTTGTCAGGATCGTACCAAACGGAAATCCATAATCTCTACCTACCCCTCTGAGTTACGGGCGTGAGTCCCATGATGTGGTACGATACACTCGACCGAATTCGAAGCCGAATGCTCAACAATGCAACTTTACAACTGTAAATAGGTTTATTCTTTTTCTAGATGTCAGAGCAACTGGTTCAGGTGTACGTATGGCGCCTGTGTGGACGGAACCGCGCCCTGCAATGGTATCCAGGAGTGCGCAGACAACTCTGACGAGTTGCTGCCACGGTGCAGGAATGAGACGGATGAAGTGTCGTGAGTATATTTCTACCTTAAAATGTTATAGCACCAAAAAAAATACACTTCTTTTAAACAAGTTTCATTTATATTATTGAATCATAGAAAATCAGACGTGAAATTTATTTAATTTAAATTTAAAAAAAAAAGTTTTGTTTCAATCGTATTTTCTGGCTAAGGAATTGATTTTCCGTTATGCAATTGCTTTTTGAGATTTGCGTGATGAAAAATGAAAAAAAAAGAAAAAATATTTATTCTTTTTCACAAGTTTTTTTTAAACAGATTGAATGTCTGTGACAAATACAATTATATAATTTAAATGAAACACAACTTTTTTTTTAAATTTAATTTAAACGAATTTCACGTCTGATTTTCTATGATTCAATACAAAGTTTACAAATTTCCTGCCAATACATGAATAGATATAGTTTTGCGAAATATATTTTCCTTCTTTTATCATCATTTCTTAATTGTGGGCACGATAACTTAATTCAAAGACAATATTTTCCTTAACATGTTATTTACATGTAATATGTCGAGAAATTTATCTAGACATTGACAGTTTATATCAAAGTAATATACACCTTAAAGTGACACCCATAAGGCTCAATATATAATTGTTATTAAGAACACGTACGACATGGGGTCCTTCAAGAAGCGAGCACACCTCTACCTCAAAGGACGGCAACGCATCCGCGATTCCTCTGGTGTTGTGGATGCTCATGGGCGGCGGTGATTACTTCATGAGAACCGTTGCTCGTTTGCCCTCCTATCTTATATAAAAAAAAGACTCAATATGTCACTGACATGACACTTGACGGGGGATTGTGTAAGGGTGTAACATGTCTTTGTTATAAAATGTAATGGCACATGTGAATACAATGATATATAGGCCATATTACAGAATTCAGTGGATATGTCACCGTCAAATTCTAAAAGTCGCTTCTTCATAATTTGCCTAGGCAAATTATAAACGGTCGACACATTATTAGTGGAATGACATTAGAATTCGACTGGTAATGACGGCTCATTCCTTTATACTTTACAATTGTTCGAAGGGATACCGGCATTTTATCAAGTTTAGAAATGTTATTTGAGAAATCGACAAGTATTTTTTTTTTCGATTCCAACGAATTTATAAAATAAATCTTGATAAAATGTCGGCATCCCTTCAGAGTTTCAAAAAATAAAGTCAACGCCCGTCAAATTGTCCGAGATTCATTCGACTAACAATATTTCGACAGTTTCTAATTTGCCTAAGCAAATTATAAAGAAGCTTTTACAATTTGACGGTGACATATAAGAATTAGTTGAAGTGGTTGGTAAAGTTCATAAATTTTTTTTAGTGAACAAAATTCTAATGTTTTTTTTTTTTGTAAACAATTTGATAAATACACCAGTAACAAAACAACCCAACCTTCCAGTGGCCAGTTCAAGTGTGACAGTGGCCAGATTATATCCGGCTTCAACCACTGCGACGGCGTGCCGGACTGCGCCGACGGCTCGGACGAGACGGTCAGAGCGTGCGCCGCGAAGACCTGTCCTAACTACTTGTTCCAGTGCGCGTACGGCGCGTGCGTCGATCAAGGAGCTGATTGTAACGGGGTAAGGGAACTACTGGATCTATAGAATTTTTTCTCGAATCACTGTCTATTGAAAAGCGATAAACAAAAAAAACATTTCACGCCTTTATTCCCCGAAGGGGTAGGCAGAGATGCTATTAATGCACTCACATTTCGCCATATGTTTTTCCGTCGGGCACAAATTCCAAACTCCGGGCTGACATCAAGTTGAAAAAATCCAATATCATTTTTCCCGACCCGGGAATCGAACCCGGGAATGCGTTGCAGTCGTACCGTATACGTAATACGTGATACCACTGAACCACCGAGACAGTTAATAAATAAATGTTTATTTAAGACTTTAGTAACATCTATAATTGTTAGTAAAAGAAACACAACGAAAAACTTATTCTAGTGTTAATATGATTAACATATAAGGATAAAGCTTTCTATTGTCACGAGTATATATTTTTTTCTTTTCTCTATTTGTAAGTTTAAAGCATTGTGGGTTTACACGTGTAAATAAGATGGCACTCACCGATAGTAAACTTGTACTTGTGTCCAATTTGGCTAAAATAAGTGTTTGCTTGTTGGTGTGACTAAATAAATAAATAAAATAAATAAATAAATAAATAACAACTTAGCCCGGTTCGCCAGGTGGGATTTTCAGTTTACAGTGTAAGCAAATCTTCGTGAAACTATCCCATCTGACTGTACATTCAAAAGAGAATTATTCGACTGTTGTAACACGAAATAAAAAGCTTATTTATTTGGCGAATGATGGCAAAAAGTCTAGTTTAGTTAGTTTAGTTTCAGCAAACATATAGGGAAAGTTTATTTTTTTTTATATTTACAGATAAAAGAGTGCGCCGACAATTCTGATGAGTCTGATGAACTGTGCAACAGGATATCGCCAGCGACAACTGCGAAGTGAGTGTTCAGTAGTCACTGATAGAAATTACAAATATGTTACGAACAATGTTTGAAATTCGATATTCTGTCGAACGTCTAAGTATTTCGACGTGGAAAAAGAATTTTAAAATTTTAGGCATTTTGCATAATACCGGATTTTAAACTTGAACGGTGACATATATGAGACTTGTGATGACGTCATGTATCTATTCCACAGTAGATAAATAATCTATTGCCAGTAATATAAAAGGTGAAATGACTTACTAAAGAAATGAAACAGGTAGAGATGACGTCATCGAATGGTTAACACCCTACCAGTCTCATGTTATTTTGCACGCATTGTACTAATTTTTCCTAAATCCTTAATGCATGTCTTATTATAGTTTTTACTATCCAAGCGAAACTGGAGGCTGCTAGAGTAAGTTGTTTTCATTCGATACTAGATGGCGCTGTGTTAAATTTTTGATTCCGAAATAGCGGACGTAATTAAAGTTTAGAAATAAATTCATCTTATATCAAGACATATAATTTTTTTTTTACACATCCCTTAGTATAAAACTTGTTTGAAAACGAAATTGTTCAAATAACTCAAGAAGTTAATCTTGAAGCAACTAGATGGCGCTATTCTTAAATTACACTCACCTCTGTTTTATTTTATTACTGTAATTACTGTGAAATACTTGTGTTTTTTTTTTAATTCTATACAGCTCTAGAAAAGGTTTGTAACTTTAATAAATTTTATGACAGAATGTGGGTTTAATAAAATGCTACCCGAATTTAACAACGTTTTTCAATATGTATTTTCCTTGAAGACGCGCTCCACTTTTATATCTTTCAGCTACCGCCTTTTACTTACAAAAATTATTAACAATTTGAAGGTACTTCTATATTATTTTCACAGACTAAAAATAATTACATTACCAGTAAAATCATTTAATATTTAAATATGAGTTATAAATTTAATAGGTTATTTGAATGAAGAATTTATATTAAAGATTTATAGTTACCACTCAATAACTAAATGGCATCGCTACAGTAGCGACATCTACAATACTTCATACAAATTGAAATATTAAATGTTCTATGGTTTAGTTGACGCGGCGTTAAATCCATAGTAAGTAACACTTTATAAAGCTTAAATAAGGTGGGTAATAATGTATGTATAAATAAAAATAAATTTAGAACATTGTTCAAGTTTTAAGATCGTCAATACATTTTTTTTGTTTAATCTTTACGGGCATATTATGAGGGATGAACAGCATGTGATAAAGGGAGTTTGAGATAAGGTTGTGGGGAGATATATTAGTAAGGGTTGGTCAAGATGGTAAACCCACCTTTTTAGGCCTATTTAATTAAAAAGGATAAGCATAAACAATAAAACAGAGAGTTTTTTTTAGATACATATAATCTATTTTTCTCTCTATCAGCAATTATTATAATAGCTTAATTTCTTCCAGACCAACTCCACCGCCGTCTGGTCCTTGCGTCCTTCCACCATACCCTGACCATGGTTCTTACGTGGTCGTGGGATCTGGTACCGCGTCTCCGGGTCAAGGTTTCAAGAGTTTCGTGCTAAAAGTCAGCTGCTACCCGGGGTATGGTCTGGACGGTGATGAATCGATCTACTGCTTCGATGGAACTTGGGTTTCTCCTATGTCTAAATGCATACGTGAGTAGAAAATATCACTATCCTTTTTATATAAAACAATACTAGCTGTATCCGTTCACACTTTGTTGTTTTTGAACAAAACGGCAGTATATCCATCGATTTAAGAAATACCCGTAACCGACGAAATACGAAATGGAAATCTATATCTGCCTACCTCCTTGAATGACGGGTGTAAGTATATATTTATTTATGTATTTTAATATATCAAAATTTCTTCACAGGTTATTGTACTCTGTCACCACATCCCAGCGTAGAGTACCGTTGTCTATTATCTGACCAGCTTGGCGTAGAAGGAAACAGACCTTGCAACCAGTACGAACCTACTGGCACCATAGTGAAGCCAACATGCAGGGCTCCGAACTACTACGCAGCGGGGACTCTGCCCTACATGAGGTGCCTCAACGGAAGTTGGGACTACGTCGCCATTTGTACACCAGGTTTGGTCAAAAACGCAACTAATATCACTATAGTGATCAAAGATAAGGTTGAAGTGCACATCAATCAGTTTCAATACGCTTCCCCTATCACAATATACATACCGGATTCGATTCAAACGAAACCAATCTCGGTTCAACTCAACGCCGGTTCAAATTACCAGCCAATTACGGATAAACCCGACTGGATCCAATCTTCCGACAAACCTGACTGGATTCAATCTTCCGACAAACCTGACTGGATCCAATCTTCCGACAAACCTGACTATGTTCAATCTTCCGATAAACCTAACTATGTTCAATCTTTCGATAAACCTATTTGGGTCCAACTTAATTATACAGAACTTAATAATGTTCCACCTAATGTCACCAATCCTACTCTTCAGCCAACCACTGATAAACCATTCTGGGACCAATCAAATTCACAACCTCCTATTTGGCCTCCATCTACTGCCAATCCTAGTTTCCTTCAACAGACACGGCCAGTCACACCTTTCGAACGGTCCAACGAAAGTACAGATTATGATATCGATGAAGGAGATTGGCGCATGGCTGTTGCCAGAAATACAATAAAAAATAACCCGACTAAATTAGATTTGCCAAAGATAAATAATACGATACTAATTAAGTTAGATGGAGTTATACACTTCCCAAATTAGTGGGGTTATTTGTAAAATCAGAAATCAAGGGAATAAATTTATTATTTTTTATAGAGACAAGTAAAATATACATCTATGTTTCTCAACGTGAGGCCCACGCCCCATAGTGGGGCAATTAGAAAATGGAAAAAACTTTATTAAAATTATTTGTAAATTGATTTTCAGTTTTTCATTATGTTTCGAAAATTTGCTTACTAAGTTTCGTTAACAATTACCTAGTGATTTTTTTCCTAAAACCTGTCATTTAATTGTCATTCGATTGTGATGGGGGCTTAAAAACTGTAGAAAGGCTAAGGTAGGGTAGGGTACAAAAAACGTGGTACAAAAAAATTGGGAAACACTGGTTTGTACATTTTACTCAAAATATTATCAAATAAAATCTTTTAGTAATATAATAAATAAAAAATTATATTATGAAATTAAAATAAACTGTCAAATTAAATGGGGGTGTATTTTTATTAAAATAAAAAATAAATCCAGATTAACATACTTTGTTTATTTTGAACATTCAAATATATAAAACATTTTAAAGTTAATTCCGTGTTACATTAGCGTCATTGTTAAGGTTCAAATCCCGGGCAAAATATTTTTCAACTCAATATCAGTCCGGAGTTTGGAGTCTATATTCGATATGGCGATAGGCTCGCCCCCTATCATTCATGAAATAAACACGGCGAAAATTGCGTTTACAATTACACCTCTGTTTATCCCTTCGCTGAACAGGATTGAGGTATGTGTGTTACACTTAGAAAATAAAAAAAATGGACAATATTAAACAACTTAAACTTGATTTAACTTGGCTTTTGAAAATAACATTTTAATATGGAATTAACAGTCTTTTTTTTTATCAAACACTAGCTGTATCCGTTCACGTGTTGCTGAGATTGAACAAAAATGCAATTTTGGTAACTCAAAAAATATTTTTTTTTCTTTCAAAAATTTTCCCGGGGAAGTACCTGATAATTTCCCAAATTTTTCACGGCAATTGGATGCATAGTTTACGATTCTATAAAGAAAATACTTGTAATAAAATATACAAAGATAAAATCGATTAAAAAAACAATTAAACAGAATCTAGGGTTAGTTAGTGTAAGTTTAGGGTCTAGGTCGTCTTTCAAGCAACGACGCCATTTTACATTTCTCTAAGCGTCCGTTTTTTCCTGTCTAATCCTTTCATTCTTATGCCTTCTCTTTCACTCATCAGTTTACCAGATACGACTATCTCTCTTACGCATTCTCGTTCAGAAACCTCTTATATAGTTACATGCTTTAATCTTCGTTCACAAATCCCACTTAAATATAATTTTATACCAAATTGTAAGTTCCTATTGTTTATAAAATGCATTAAAGCTATAACATTTATTATGTCATATAGTTCCTATATATCTTAATATAAATAGAAATAGGAGAGTTTCTAAAAAAAAAAACAAAAAAAAAGCAACTTCATCTTATTTATTAATAAACAGAAGAATATAAAACATATAAATAATAATTTTAGTAATTTTACGGATTTTATAGCGTAAAATCTATTACACGATAAACAAAACAGTGACTGTTAATGCTGGAAATAATTTTGAATTATCAGAAATATAAATATTCCGTAAAATTTAAATTTAAATTCAACTTCAAGCTCACAAATTAAATTCAAAATTTTAATTTTTTTAATATGTTTAAAATGTCATTCCATTTTCTGTAATTTTTCTAAAATATATCCTATAATTGATTATTTGCTTCAGAAAAATAATGCGCACATTTATTTTCGAAGTTTGTTTTACACGATTTCATTACGATTACAATATGTTTTTTATTTGAATCGGGTTTTTCTTGTAATTTGGGACAGGACAGGCTTTTAAAAATGTGGCTTTATTTTTGTCAAACTGGAGGTATGTAACATATAAGAGAATAAATTTACACTAAACATTAATTATTAAATATTATTAAATACACAAACAAAATATATTGTTGACAGGATGGATAAATTGTAAATGTTGCCAAAATAAAATATTTATATGTTATAAAAAAAAAAGAGTTTCACTTTGACGCCCTATTCCTGCATCCTGTCAACAATACTAATATTTTATATAAAGATATTGTTTGAAAAACATAATTTTAATCTTTTTAAAGAGAAACAATAACTAATACAATGAAAATTTATCACTTTACAAATTAATTATAGTACAAAATATTAAAGCATCAAGTATAAAATTTAATTAACAATTATTAATACAAAGTTAATAAGATTTAAAAATAATAAATAAGAAACTACGCGTTACACCAAATTACTACAAACATTTATTGTATTTATTAAACTAAGTACGCAATATAAAAAAATTTAAACACTTCATGCGAATAAAGATGACATTGTGCCTAAAACGTGAATAATAATTACAATAAAAATTAATTAAATTTACAACTGAAATTATGATATTTAAAAAAAAATGGGAGGTTATTTTTATTTTTCACTATAACTTGTGTTTTTAAATTCAAATTCAGTATTTTAAAAACCAAATTCAATTGAATTACATTTTAAAACAGTTGAATTTGAAGATAAAAATTACTAATGAAATTCTTAAATCACTATTATAACTTAAGTGTGTTTATAACGCCAACTTAGATTTCTATTCTAAAAAAAATCTTAACAAAAAATACATATTGAACTTTTTACACAATCCTTTAATATTATTTTAAAACATTCGAATAGATTTAATACTCGTTCAACTATTTCTAAAAACTATAAAAAAAAACATAAATCAGTTTATGTTAATACTTGCTAAATTTTGACTCAAAAATAAACACAAGAACTTATAAATAAAGTAAAATAAAATAAGGCTAGGCAGACACGAGCACTCGAATGAATTATTTAAGACGAACTAACTGTAAAGTAACATTGCAACAGTTTTCCTCCTATGATAGTCGGAACAGGATTTATTTATACACTAGTATTGGCTTTCGGTCATACCTGCTAAGACGCTAAAGAAATGTGCGCTCACGACTATAACCCAGAGGGGTAGATTACAATAGATTTCCATTTGGTATGACCTATCACACCTTTCGACATCCATACATCTACTCGGGTATTCTTACGTCGCCTTTCTTTAGTACGTCACTAATCTGATCGATGTAAGTCCTGGGACATCCCCTACCGACACTACCATTGACTGTTGCAATAAAACTTTGGCTTGTATCTCTCTCCTCATCCTTTCCACATGCCCAAACCACAAGTATACCTTTTTAATTCTAAATACATACACTTTTAAGTCATACATTTCCGTTATAATTTCTCATTCAAAGTCACGCCTAACATACTTCGAAAATATATATTTTTTTATTAGCAGATCAGGTTATTGGTGATTCAGGCGTTTAATTTAGCAGTATATATTATTTGTAATTTAATTAATTATTTATTATAAAAAAAACAACATACCTCACGCTTGTATTCAGCGAAAGGTGCTACTAGTGTATCTACATTTCGCAGTATGTTTTTTCTTATCATAATGTGTCTATCGCAACAAATTCCAAACTCCTGGTTGATATCGAGTTGAAAAAACTCAAAATCATATATCCCGACGCGGGATTCGAACCTGAGACCTAAGCTTTGTAGCCGTACATACGGTACGGTACAACTGCGCCATCAAGATATTTATTTAAAATAAATTGTAATGAGGTATGAACAAAACAAAACACTTTGTGTTAGAACAAACATGTCTTGGTTCTTTGACCGCAATTTTTTTCCCCCCGGTATTGTAAATACCCATACGTATTTTCCCAACATCACAGTGATAATGACATACGTATGTATGTATGTCACCGATCGATTATAAAATTCATAATTTTATAAGCGGTCTAATAAAAAAATACATTAAACATGACCCCCCTTTTTTTAATTTCAATCAAGGTCGTACGTCACGCCTTTATTCCCGAAGGGGTAAGCAATGACACAACTAATGCGTCCACATTTCGCCGTATGTTTTGTCCTCATATCGTGAGTGCACTAGTTGCACCTCTGCCTACCCCTTCGGGGAATACAGGCATGAGATATTATACCTAGCGATAGTATAATGGCCATTACGCAAAGTGCTACTTTGAAAAGAAAACCCGTGTCTCTACCCATACTTATAAGATATTATTTATTACTTGTACAGAATGCGGCAAAATTACTCCACAAGGCGAATTCTTGATAATCGACGGGAAAAACGCAGAGCGAGGGGAATTACCGTGGCATGCTGGTATTTACACAAAGGCGACGACCCCTTACATGCAGATATGTGGGGGTTCCCTAGTTAGCACAAACGTTATTATATCTGGTAAGTTGATTAATAAATAAATAAATAAATAAACTATGTAATTAGTTCTGTAGCACGCAACACAACATACATTCAACACAAGTAAAAAAAATAATACAACACAGTAAAAAAAGAAGAGGAATTGGTCCACTGCTGGGCCCCTGCCCTTATCCAGTTGGCTCATGCAAATCCGCGTTGACTTGTAGCCATTTTCACACATTACGGCTATCCGTTCCCCGAAAAATATCTGACCCATCTTAAACTTTGCATATTTATTCTTTATGTATGCGTATGGAAAAGAATTGGATAAGTTGCCGATGTCATTTTCCAAGTATGACGCGGGTTCCTTCAAGAGAAGGGTGAACGGGTACTTAAGAAACTGGCGCGTACCACTTTCGGACCACATCAACTGATCTTGTTTGTCTCATTGTAAAAAAAAATATATGTGTGATAAAAATTTGTTTAATTTTTTTGAGTAATGAGACCCAGGGTTTTCGGGTCAAATAATCTATTTTTGTAAAATGTTGTAATTCAATATTACAACGTTTGACCACCAGAAATCAAGGAGCGAATCTTTGTACGCAATAGCTTGTGAAGTTCCTCTGGTTTTTTTATGTTCATTGACCTTTATCGACCTGAAAAGACCTTGTCTTGACTCTTGGTCTATTTTCAGCCGCTCATTGCTTTTGGGACGATAGACATAAGCAGCGACCCGCGTCCAACTACGCCGCCGCCGTGGGCAAACTCTACAGACCCTTTAATCTCGTGGCGGATGAAGAAGCGCAAAAGAGTGATGTAAGCAAAATTAAACCTAATTTCATCGTGTGCGATGAAAACGTTCAGACGATTTGCTCACTACCACGACTTAATAAGAAAAAGGGTAGGAATGGTAAGATGACCAAAATTAATCCTCCTGCGTCTCACTCATCACTATATATAGGTATTTACGCCTCTACTTTTCGTGAGATGATTACAGTCCTTCCCCTTCTCGTTCCCTCTTCCTGGAAGAAAAAAAAAGGGTCTTTTCTTCTTCCTTCCAAATAAAATCTAGTAATGTGATCAAACTCATTCAGGTCAAGGAGATCCATATACCGCCTCGCTTCCAAGGTGCAGCATCTAATTACCAGGACGACATCGCCGTGGTGATCTTGGTGAACATGGTCAAGTACTCTTACTTCGTGAGGCCTGTGTGTCTCGACTTCGATGTGAACTTCAACAGGCGACAGTTACAGCCGGACAAACTGGGCAAGGTAAGGACAAAATATATCGCTACTGTATTCTAGGGCGTAGGCAGAAATGCAACTACTAAACCAACAGAGATGCGTTGTCTACCTTTTGAAGGACAGAAGGGATCAATAGAAAGGATGATTCCTTTTCCCATTGGTCCCTTCCTCTGTCATTTTCCCTTTCCCATCCTTTCCTTTTTAGAAAATGAGGGGACAAACGAAACGCATAATATTTCCACTTAACTCTTGTCTTCTATGAGTATCTTATCTTCTGCTTCTTCCCTCCAGGTGGCAGGTTGGGGTCTGACGTCAATAAATGGTGCAGCGGCCAGCAAGCTCCAGGTCGTCAGTCTACCATACGTCTCCATAGAGAAATGCATCGCGACCGCTCCGCCCGGCTTCAGGGAATATATAACCAGCGACAAGATCTGCGCGGGTTTTGACAATGGTATGTATTCCACATTAGTCTATGGTAAATCCAATCTTTTTTCACTGTCTTACTAACGCTGTTGTAACACATTACAGCTGAATTGTTGAGGTCTTGGATTCGAATCCCAAGAATAAAAATCCCAATTGAGTCTTTCAAGTCTATATCTCTACCTCTATAAGAATTATCTAGTGTTAGACTAATTTATTATCTATTGTCTATTTTTTATTATCTATGGTGTTAGCTGAATATAATCTGTGACACATTCCGAGGCTTGTCTTTTCAGGTACCGCCCTCTGTAAGGGCGACAGTGGGGGCGGTCTCGCGTTCCCTGAACCAGATCGGGGCATCGACAGATTCTACCTCCGGGGAGTGGTGTCCACCGCGCCCAGCAACGAAAACCTCTGCAACGCCAACACCCTCACCAGCTTCACACATATACTGAGTCATGAGCATTTCATCAAGGAATTTATGCAACTCGACCTGGTCTGATACATCCACACCTTGGCTAGTTCGGAGGAGGAGAATTAAAAAAAATAATATTTTAATATACGTAAATTGGTATAAGTACAAATTAATATAATAGGGAATAAATAATACGTAAAAATTATATCGACATTTAATTAAATATATTTGTATAAAAAAATTCAATATTTTTTATAAATATTTTGAAGGTAATTAAATAAAAATGGTGGCTAAACTTAAAACCTTTGCCATATGTTTAATAATTCAATGAACTTTCAAACTGTTGATATTGTATAGTTGTTTCATTCCTACTCATTATAGAATAATGTTTTATCTCTCTCTTAATGACAGCTCAATGTGTCGAAATGACAGCGAATGTGATTTCTGTTATATAGTCTGTGGTAATGTTAAAATAAGCTCAATTGTTTTTATACAATGTTGTTAGTTCATTTTTTATACTTTTTTTTTACTTATATACGTACGTAATATACGTAAACAAAAATAGATGAATTTAAACTTTCTAAAACTTTAGTTTTTTTTATTTCCTCAATTAATATAAGAAAACGACAAAAAACGCACCAAAACAGTAGCAGAAAAAAAAACAGTGTTGAAAAAATACAATTCACGAAGAAAACTGCAACTCTGAATTCTCGGATTCGAACCCTGGACCGGGCAAAGTGATATTTGGTTTATTTCAACTTGCTATCAGTCTGAAATTTCGAATTTGTACACTATATGGCGATTTAATTTCAGAAAAACATAAACATACCTTAGGTGTGTTTTTTTATTGCTAGATTCATTATAATTCCTCATAATTTCGTAATTAAATGCATTTTCCATGTTTAGCTATCAAATTACGAACCATAATTATAGATTTCGTGATGAGATACCGCTTCACGACATTATGTATTTATAGTACAAGCAAATGCATCCGACTATTTGCATTTCAAATCCAACCATACATGGCGGCCATGACACTTTTTTATACTGCCATCGGTAATATAGTAGAAATAGTGAAAAAAAATTATGCATGGTAAATAAAAGACCGATTATCCGTACATTGTTTAATGTCACACAGTCTACACATAAAAAAGAAAGAGAAAGGCAAACACTGAGAGATACAAAGAAAGAAAGAAATTAAACAGAAGTCGAACGTAAATAAACATTTTGTAAAACCGCAAGTCACAACGAAACGCACTGGTCGGCACTGTGTTATCCACTGAATCTTTCAGCGCACGCCGGCGGTCCTACCAAGCAGCTGATTTTGTGACTATTTTTTCTCTGTATTGTACAATTAATGTATTGAAATACACTTTAAGGTGTATTTTGTATCGCTTTAAAAGTGCTCAGTAAAATTGTATTATTGGGACATTATTGAGTTCGTTTTTCATGAGCTTATAACATATCCGTAGAAATTGAGATCTATTGATTTGAGAATGACGATTCAGGATACATGGAAAGATTTGGTCAAGTTTGGAAAGGAGTTCTGTCTTCAGACTAGCATCAATGGTTTCAATCACATTGCGATGCCGCGAAGGCATTGGTTGGAAAGGTAACATAGCAAAGACATTTTTACTCTTATTGATTGGTACTTTGCAAGGTATTGACTTTTTCACATATTAGAAGGGACAGGCGTCAAGTAGCATTACGTCTGACTAATGAGGTGGCGGAGGACTAATTCTGATACTTTCCCCCTTGCCTCCCTTTTTTAATAAGGGAATGATGGGAACGGGAAGATGATATGGCAGGAGGGGATTAATAGGAAAAGGAATTATCATATTTTTCTGTTGATCTCTTTCTCTGTCCTTCAAAGATAGGCAACGCATCTATAACTATTTTAATTGTTGTATATATGCATATATTTGTACGTCAGAGTCCTATGGGTGTTTATATCGGGAGCCGCAATATGGGGAGTAGCAGAATTGTCTCTGGGTCAAATCCAGCGTTATAACGAGAACCCAACGGTAGTCACGCTAGAAAAGGACTTCCGATCGTGGCATTTCACTCTACCGGGCGTCACGATATGCGAACAGGTCAGTAAAGTTCAAGTACATAATCTGGAGTAGACAGAGATTATGGGTTTTCATTTGGCGCGATCCCGACACACCTTTCTCGCTTCTAGGCACATTACATACATTCTCGAGTTTAAACCCCGAGTAGGCTAAATTAGTATTGGATATTTTCTCAATTCAATATCAGCCTGGAGTTTGGAATTTGTGCTCGGTACCTATAGGTACTCCCTTATCATGGGCCGGAAACATACGGCGAAAACTATGTGCACTAGCACCTCTAAAATGTATCTCATGGTTATTCCGCAACGAGATAGACTTGAGGTATATTTTAAAGAAAACATGGATTTAATTTTTTCATCCCGCAGGATCGAGTGAATCCAGACAAATTAGCGAAAGCGATCAAGAAGCGTTGGCAGGTGGAACCAGGACACACCGAGTATGATAAATACAGTCGTTTCGTCACCACCGTCGCCAACTCCGACCTCTTCCACCTGAACGGGTACGAGGAGTTCAAAGATGATGAGGAGTTTGACATTGACCTGTACCAACTGGTCATTGATGTGAGATTATTTTTTTTAACAAATTAAGAGACTTTATAATGTATTAGCAGCCAAATAGATTCAACTACACGGCAAACTGAAAATCCTAATTCGCTAATCTGAATTTTATTTATTTATTCTTAATCTAAAATTAATTTTTGACTCACCTGTACTGCACTTGACATGATTTATTATATTTTTGTATACGGGACAGTGACGGTGAGTAAAAAATGGATTACTTCTACGTGATCGGAATCGATCGGATCGGGTCGAGTCAGTTCGCGAACTCGACCTTTTTTTTTACTTGGGGGAATCCGGTTTACAGACCCCCACGCCTGGACGGTGCAGTGGCTTGGGGAGTGTGGGGGTCGCCTAAAGTCGTTCAGCACTACCCACTAAATCCCCAAGGCCCACTCTTTGCGCATATAGGTGTGGGCCACTGGATCGCTTGCGCACACTACGCGACCCCCACCACCGCTGGCCGTTTCCGGCCCCTCCCTACGGCCCGTTGTCCTGGGTGACGGGCCCTTACGGACCCGCCACCTGGGGCCCATTGGGGCCAGGACAGCCGGCGCTAAGAACCGTTACTGACCCGACCCCCAAAACCGGCTGCGGGGGGAGATCCGCTGATCGCCGCGCCCCCGCTGCCCAGGCCGTCTCAAGGGCAGTCTTTAAAAAGACTGCCCGAAGCGGCCCTCTGCCTAATCGAGAGGGCCAGGGACAAGCCCCGCCGCGTCTCCACCCTCGCTACGGGGGAGGGACGAATCCACACTCCCCTGCAGCCCACCGCCACCGCATAAATATGGGGCCTGGGTCGAACCTCGGCGCCCTCCACCGCTACGGCGAGAGGACCCCCCGCAGTCACTTACCTAACTCGGAGGCAGGCTTGGCCCAAAGCGCGCCTCGAGCGGTCTTCCTCTGGGTGGCCGGCCCGTTGGTAGGCCGGCCTGGTTCCTCTTGGCTTCACCGTGATGCCCAGTCACGGTTACTAGAGCCCCCCCCCCCCACCACGACAAGGTGGGAACTGACTTGACCTGACACTGACTTGATTTGATTCGTTCGAAATTCCATTTTTAATTAAGATTGACCGGTAATTCGTCCAGGTGATGCCGGAACAGCAGGTGAAGACGACTTGGTCTCGAGAGGTGGCCGCGAAGTGGACTCCGGTCATGACCGAGGCGGGAGTCTGTTACGTTGTTAATTCAATCGCGACTACCGACGTCGCTATGTGAGTTTGGTATTTCTTGTCAAAGTGACGTAATAATAAGTCTATTTTATATTTGTACCATCTTCTTTTTTATATTAGAAGTTGACAAACGAGGAAGCGGTACACCTGATGTTAAGTGACCGCTGCCCATAGACATCTGCGACAATTAAGAGTTACAGATGCGGTGCCTACCTTTAAAGGACAGAGAAAGCAGAAAAAAAAGATAATTTATTTTACTATTGATCCCCTCATCTGCCATACCCTCTTCCTCTTCCCATCCTATCCTTATTAAAAAAGGATGGAAAGGAGAAGATCAGATTTAGGTATCCGGCATCCCACTCATCAGACGTAACGCCGAAAACTTTACTTCACGCCTGTTTTCTGTAAGTTCTTTAGTACAATTCGTTATTGTTTATTTTTCTTTTTTCACAGCATTGCCCAAGACAATGTCAGCTCGGAGCCTCTGACTTGCAAATATTCTTCTCTTAGCTGCTACGTCATGTTCGAATCACCTAAACCTGTTGATGTGAGTCAAAATTTAAAAAAAAACTTCTATACGTCACCGTAAAATTATAAACATGATTAGTTTATATACTCACTAGCGATATTACAAAAATTTATTAAACTACGACTTGAATTTGTAATGAAAAAACGTACTTCATGCTTGTGTTCTTCGAATGAGTAGGCAAAATTGCAACTAGTGCAACCACATTTAGCCGTATTGAGTTGAAAAAATAAAAATATCACTTTGCCCGATTCAGGATTCGAACCCGAGACAACTGCGCCACTCATTCAATCAATCGTTTACTCATTCATTCATTTCCCTTTACCAGATATACGTCCACTCACCATACGACGTGATGGACTTGACCACACTGGTGTCCCGCACCTTCCTCACTCTGAACCGGTTGACTGAACTGAGCGTGATGGAAACACGGACTGGTAGAGAAGTGAGGAGTCTACGCCCTCAGAGGAGACGCTGTTTGTACAACGATGAACCCGTGAGAAAGGATAGACAGGTACATTCAGATTTAATAATATAAACGGTGAAAGATACTTAGGTATCTTAGGATATGCTAACTTAGGACAGGATCTTAATTGTTTTCATGAAACTTTGTAAATTTTGTTGACAATCATTAATAAATAAAATAAACTTGGATAACACTTGAACAGTCTCGGTGGCTTAGTGTTATCACGTTTTACGTATATGGTATAGCTGTAACGCTGGGCTTTGATTCCCGGGTCGGGAAAAAGTGATATTTCGGTTTTTTTATACCAGTTTGGATTTTTTTGCCACATATACGGCGAAATGTCGATGCACTAACATCTCTCCTTGAATGCACGCGTGAGATATGTTTTTTTAATAGTGTTTCAAATTTTACAGGTGTACAGTACCAATACATGCCGCCTCTCGTGTCGAATCCGACTCGCGATACAGCTCTGTGGCTGTAGACCCTTCTATTATTTCTACGCGGGTAATTATTATTACTATTAAATCGTTTAAAGCATATTATTCTCTCACTAATATCAAAATCCACTATCACTAATGTCATAATTTCGTTATGACACTTGTCTCGACCATCACAGATGTCATATTTTGTTGTGACACTTGTTTTAACCATCACAAATGTCATAATCTTGTGTTATGACAGAAGGGAAGCCTTGCAGCCCCGCCGGCATGTCGTGCCTAGCGGAGCACAGCGCGCAGCTGATCAACTTCGGCGGAGTGCGCTGCGCGTGCAGCCAGCAGTGCGTCGACGCCGTGTTCAGGGAGATATCTACAGTGGATCAACTCTGGTAATAATACCTATGTAAGGAGAGATAACGGATAGATATCTGCTGACATTAGTATTTCTGTTTGCTTATTTACGTACAACGGATTTTTTTTATATATTCCGTCAGACATGATCAGAGATTTTGTAAATCGTTTTTTGTTTTTTTTTACACATTTTATTACTATTATTTTATTAATAATAATAATAGATTTTATTTATTGTACTCATTACAATATTTATTTCAGAGCCTCGACTCTCAAACTATGTCTCCCTGTATTTCAGGAGCCAATCCCCTCCCTTCATCGCATGTTTATTTATTATTATTCTTATTGATTATTGATTTATTATTATTCTTATTGTATTGTACTTTGTTTCTAAAGTTAAGTTTAATTTTACAACGTAAGTTTGATTTCAGGGACAGAGGTCCGTTCCAGAACCGAGCGGCGGTACGGTTCACCGTGCAAGCTCCACGGACCAGGTACACCAGGGAGATTGTATTCCATTTCGAGGATCTGGTCGGTAAGTTTGAACAGATATCAAATATAATGCTAATTCCACATTCGTGTTTAAATCTTTCCCTGTGGAGAGTATTTAAGTATTTAGAATTTAATAATTTATAACTTTAAGTTTGCGTGTACGACTGTAACGCATCCACATTTCGCCGTATGTTTTTCCATCCCATGATATGATAGGTGGCGAGCCTATCACATCGGGCACAAATTCTGAACTCCGGATTGATATTAGTTTAAAAATCCAAATATCACATTGTCCGAACCGGAATTAGAACCCAAGACTCCAGCGTTGCAGCAGTACGTGCAACTGCGCCCCCGAGACACATCGATAACTTTGAATCAATTCTCTTCCTTCTCCAGTGTCATTTGGTGGTGCCGCTGGACTCTTCCTGGGAGCGAGTTTCATCAGTTTCGTGGAAATATTCTATTTCATTCTCGACAAGATTATCAAAGCTGTACTCCCGGGCAAAAATAAAAAGCTTTTTAAAGTTAGTATTCGTCATTTAAGATCTTTTTCTTCCAAGGAATCCTTTCAAGGTTAATTATGGCCTTTTCTAAAAATGACAGGACTGGAAGAGTTACATTTGTTCTAATCAATCACACAAATACTTTACTTAGTGCTACATAAAATTTCTTTTCAGACGAAAGAAGTTACAAAAAGATTTGAAATCGATAAAGGAACTGAAGCTGATTCCTGAAGAACCAAAAGTGGAACTCAGTTCCGTTAAAATCAACAGTCATCAGTTCCAATGATATGTCCGGATATTGGAACAAAATTCAATAGAATTTGAATCATTTACATCAAATTGTCATTCACTATTGAGGCATACATTCTTTGGACAATTACGATAAAGAAATACACATTTGAAAAACAAACCTTATTCCAATGAAATAAAATTTAAAATCAATTTACAAACATTGAATTATTTATAACAAATTTTTTGTCCAGATCATCCGCAGCGCTTAGTAACTCGATGATGTCATTTTACAACAAACAAAAAATATAACACTACCTTAATAATACATTTCAAAGGATTTTCAATCATTTTTCTATTTAAATTATTGCTTTTAAGATCTAAATTAGCTTGTAAATAATTCGCAATGGAGTATCAACAGGTGTGGCTTGCGTACATTGTTACGCTTTACAAATAAGTCGTCGATCGATTCGCTTCTAGGAAAACTTAGTCCTTATCTTAGTGATAAGAACGGACCGTTAAATTTTATATCTGCATAATAAACACTCTGATATAAACTCATGCACATGAAACAAACTATTACTGTACAATAAAGTTAATATATTTTATAATTTAACCAAGTATGAATAAGATACATTGTTAACACTGATCAAGAATATAATAAATTCAAACTTTTTAATAATTTACAAGGATCTGGGTTTTCTTTCGCTTGTTTGCTTCCTAAACTATGTCAGTGTCGCAGTTGTAGTACGATACGTCTGCATTGCTGTGGCCTCGAGTTCGAATCCCGGATCAGGCAACATATTGGATTTTTTGCAACTCATTCCAGTGCAATCAGTCTGGAACTTAGAATTTGTGCCGGGTATGTCCCTATCACATCATGGGACGGAAATATAGGGCGAAATGTGGGTTCTCTAGTTGCACCTGTGCCTTCGCAGAACCAAATTAAAAAAAGAGACAATATCACTTTGCCCGACTCAATTCGAACCTGAAACTTCAGCAAGCCATAATACAACTGTAACCTAGACCTCTCTTTCACGGTAACGCTAAGAAGGAAGTTCGTAACATGAATTTACAATATCTTGTTGGACCTAGTACGATACCTTGTGGCACACCGCACCACGATTTATTCAGTGAACACTTTATCGCGATATCAGTGTACAGTATCGCCCACATTTACTCTGAATTTCGAAATACTGATAAGATATCATCAAATGCTATGCGGTATTTTTAAAATAACACGTACATTAAGGGCTAGTGTATCGAACGCTTCAGTCAAATCCAATTCCAATTGGTATATTTACTGCGTGTGGTATAGGACTTTTGTCCTATAGTGTTTTTTCTTTTTTGTTTTGTTAAGTGCTATAGAATGGGCTACAAGGAGTTTTTATGTGTTTTATTGGTGGCCAGCAGCGTGTCAGCACAGATTCGTAAGTTGTCATATAATTTTTGATAATGTTAAGATATATTTATTTTATCAATTTTTACTTGTGAAATCCCTTTTGATTAAGATCATTAATAATTTCTCACATCGCTTTTATTATATCAGACTGATCTATGTAAGTCCTGGGACGTCCTATCGACCATGACACTAAATTTTGCAACATAAATTTGTCTTGTATGTGCCTTTTCATTCTTCCTTTCCCTATGCCCAAACGATAAGCATCTCCCCTTGTAACTCAAGCTTTGATACTTACTTACTTAACTTAATAAAAAAAATATCAAACAAAAATTTAGAAGTTTTGATTATTATAATTTAGTAATCAACTTTATATAAAAATTATATTTAGACTAACTTTTTTTTGTTTATAGAGAAAATATGTAAAGATATATATTTTTTAATTATTTTATTTTATTAAATATCTTTCAATTGTCCAAAGAGGTTGCTTATAAAACACAATTAAACATTCAATTTTAACAAACTAATGTGATTACCGGTCGTATCGAAAATTATAACAATAAATACTTAAGTATTGTTACCAGATAATTGTCATTTATAATATGTTAACATAGTAAATCTTATCTTTTAAGTGTTTTATATTACAAGACATAATTTTATATGATATAACGACCTGTCCCGGTTTCGCACGGAAAATCCGGTTTTACTGTAATACGAATGTTTCTAAAAATCGATTCTTTAAAATTTGACTAGGCAAATTAGAAACTGTCGACACATTGTCAGTTGAACGAATGTCAGACATTTTGACGGGCGATGACGATTTATTTCTCCATACTTTGCGATCGGGCGAAGTGATAACAACATTTCATCAAGATTATAAATGTTATTTAAGTAATCAAAACTGTTTTTCCTTTCGATTCGAAGGAATTTATACAATAAATCTTGATAAAATGCCGGTATCCCTTCGCCCAATTGTAAAGTGTCAAGAAATGATCCGTCATCGCCCCCTTAAATTGTCTGAGATTCGTTCAACCGACAATATGTCAACCGTTTCTAATTTGCCTAGGTAAATTATAAAGAAGCGACTTTTAAAATTTGTCGGTGACATATACATATAAACCTTTTCGAATCACTCTGTCTATTAAAAACCGCAAAAAATTCATTGTACGATAGATGTATGCGTACAGACAGGAAGCGACTTTGTTTTTTATATTATGTAAAGATAACCTCAAATTTTTTTGATTACCTATTTACTGATAACCTGTTTTTTTTCTTTATATTTTTGATGAAACTATACATTAAGTTAATGAAAGCGAATGGATTATTTATTTATTTAACGTCTCGTCAACAATTGTACACATACAGTTTGTTACAGAAACACAAGGACACTAGATTACAGCAAGCTATGCACAATCATTGACAGACGAACACAACATGAACCAGAAGTAAAATATAATTTGAATATAGTTTATAGGCAAATATACTTTTTAAATTTAATTGTAATCTGAAATAAATCCATTCAATTTAGTTGTCTGACGAAAAATATTAGTATTTATTAATTCTTCATCTATTTACATTTAATAAATCAAACAATACAAGACAAAAATATGATTTTAATATAAAGTTTATTTAGTGTCATATTGGACGCCATCTTGTTTTCAATTTGGCGCGAATGTACTAACATAAAATGTAGGTATTTTTATCACTAAAGCCGTGCCTAAACACTTATCGCCGTCATAAAGGTAGGGCGATCCATGAATGTCATATGACAAATGTTATTGATAAGGTACTGGTGACTGTACAGTTGAAATCCGACGAAAATTGTTTAAAATAACGATAAAGAATTAAAAAAAAGTAAAATATATAAAATCACAAATGAAACAATAAAATGTATATCATAAAAATAATTAACATTAATATGTTTGTAATATTTTTAGGCGATTTAAAAAAAAAGACTTAATTATCTTTGGTGGTGGTATAGGAAGAGAAGATGCATTTTATTTTTAGTAGAAAAAGCATTAATGAAAATATAACACACTAATAATTATAAAAAAATAAACACATCTCACGTCTGTAGTCCCTGAAAGGGTAGGCAGAGGTGCAACTAGTGCACCCACATTCGCCATATGTTTTTCCGTCCTATAATGTGACAGGCGAGCCTATCGCCATATCGAGCACAAATTCGAAACTCCGGGCTAATAACAAGTTGAAAAAACCCAATATCATTTCCCGTCCCGGGAATCGAACCCGGGACCTTAGCGTTGCAGCGGTACCGTATACGTAAAACGTGATACCACTGAGCCACCGAGGCAGTTAAAATATAAACAAAAAAAATACAAATATTGACATATTTCACAAACGTAACAAGAAATAGAGCTAGTACGATTTAATTATGGCAACAGAATTATTACAGGTTATATCTTTTTAATTTTCAGACAGGGTCTGCATTTCAACATCAAACCCAGTGCTCTGCCAGAGTCTGGACAAAGATGGCAGCCGCGCTGTGTGTCAACCGGTTGAATCTAGGTTAGTACATACACTAATTGTAAGAATTGTTTACACCAAGGAGGTACAGTTTTTATTTATAAAAATAAAATGGCAAAGGAGAAAACACCTTACTACCCTGCTATCTCAATTGCAAACACACAAACAAACAAACAAGCAAAGGCCCTACCTTACATACTCGAGTACAAAGTTAAAGTCTTAAACTGCCGACATACTATTCGTTCATAGTCTGATAGACGTGACTTTAAATGATATAATGAGAAATAGAGGAATTAAGTAAGTTAAATGTTACAAAAATCAAGAAAGGTATGCGTGTGGTTCTTGCACGTGGAAAGGATAAATTACAAAACAAATTTATGTTGTAAAAATGTGTGGTAATGACGGTAGGGGACATCCCAGGACTTACATCGATCAGTGACATACATAAAGGCATAAGAAGTACACGTAACCGACAAGAATAGAGGTGTGTGGATATAGAAGTGAGAGAGGTGACAGGATCGCGTCAAATAAAAGTCAATTCTATATCCAGTAAGGTATTATAATAGAAGTCTTGGTCTTTCAGAGTCGACTGCGCGTTACGTCTGGCACGCAACACCGTAGACATGGGAGTGTTCTCTGAAGAAGAGATGATGCTGCTCTCACAGATGCAGCCCAACGACAATAGAGTGATAGCTACCATCAGAGATGTCAACAGACAAGGTACGACTTTCTTTACTAAAAACCTTTCGTCTCTGCTCCTTGAAGATAGCGGAGCTAGTGTATCTTATTGTAGCATTACCCCATAGGGGCGAACTTATCGCTGTATCGGGCACAAATTCCAGATTACAAACCGTAATGCATATTTGATTATAGCTTCTTTTTCGTGTAACGAAATTTGTTGAAACGTTACGTGTTCTTTAAATTTCATTCTCAAATTCAAAAGTGAAATTTCCTGTTACGTAAAGTTATAAGCAGGGCTTTTTTGTGGGGGAAGGCAATGTCCTCAAAGGAATATTTCGCAAACAATCAATAAAGACGAATTTTTAGGCAATGAGTGGGGAGAGGGTATAAAAAAAAACTATAGATTTAAAACTCGTGTATTAGCGTGCTCCCAAAAATAAAGTGACATAAAAAGGTCTGGTTATACGTATATAAAAATCTCAAGTACATTATTAACTTATTGACACTATTTTCAGATCCGTACGCATTTGAAGCTGTGGCCGTGGTGCCGAATTCTCACACTGGAGGTCTGGAAGGCCTACGGGGAGCCAACTACTGCCACCCTGGTTTTGATGAAGCAGAGGTGCGATGGTCGCCGCGTGTATTGAAGACTTTCGAACGTGTGGTGAGTACTTTATCGTATTATAACGCACACTCATAATCTAGGTCTAGAAGGTCTGGGCTTAAAGGGTACTTCTTTTATTTCTATTAACAGGTAGCCCGCACTGATCGTTGTCCCGATGCCGACGTAGCTGGAAAGACCGCTGAGGAGTTGGAATTGGAAGCCCTGAGCCAGTTCTTCCCCAGGGCCTGCAGGCCTGGACCTTGGAGCGCAAACACTACTGTCGATACTAACCTCAGTAAGTCATAACAGAATTATAGGAGAAATAAAACCGATTGAATGCAACGGGTGTGTTCGAAGAACTTTTTAGTAATGCTCGTTGCGAAAGAAACTAAAAGAAAACATTATATTGACTATCAGTGGATATATAATTAAAATAAGGGACACAGTAATGTAGTAGAAATCTAAGCTATTTTCTCTTCTATCCAATTGCGACCTGTAGCACTGAATACAGTAATTTTACAATCCTTTGCTTTCAAATAAATTACCTTTTATATTATTTTATTTAATATCTTTACCTTTTTCTAAGCTTCCTTCTACCATTGTTTCTTTATTGTATAATTTTCCAGAGGGCAGATTCTCCTCGCTGTGCTCCCTCTGCGGCGAGAACAGCGGCTGTTCCCGCTACACGCTGGAGATGGGAGTGAACGTGGCCGGAGTCTCTAATGACAACCACCACATCCAGGCCCTCGAGTGTCTCCGGACCAATGGCAACAACAGCGTGGCGTACGTCGCCTGGCAACACGTCAGAGAATACTTCACCGTGAGTTTTGTACTACCTTTCTTGTCACTTCTTTTATGGGGGGCACGGTAATTCTCGAAAGATGTAAGTCCATAATTTTTTATACTCGACCGATCATTTCGGGATTAATTTGGGGGCACTGCATGCCACCGTCCCGTGAACAATCCGTGCACTAGTCCCACCTCTGCCTACTACTTCGGGGAGCACAAACGTATCTTTTACATGCGAACCTACACGATTTTATAGAAGTAGGTGGCAACTGGCCTGGCCCAGTATTGGTTTACATATGTAATTTCTCTTCCAGACACGTAACCCTCAGGACGCGGAACAATATTCCTTGCTCTGCGAGGACGGAACCCTCAGCCCTTTGACTCCTGAAGTACTGGGCTCGTTAACTTCGCCCTGCGCATTCGTTAGACAGCCCTGGAGCGCGGTGGTAGCTGCTTCGTAAGTACTTATTTATTTTTATATAAAACTAGCCATACTCTGTTTACAGGTTGCTATGTTTGAACAAAATGTTTGAGATATCAAAACTGTCTTGTTCAAACGCAGCAACGTGTGAACGGGTACAGCTGGTTCACTATAATAAAATCTCTATGCATATTCTATGTTCAATATTTTGTCTTTCAGGTCAATAGCATCAACAGTTCAGGCCAGCTTACGTGCGTGGTGGCCGAATGGCGCGAACCCTGGTGGTAACAACTGGCAAGCTATCCTGTTCAGTGGTATAATTGGCGGCAGCAACGCGCGCGTCATCTTTGAAGATAGTTTACCATCGCCAGCGAACTACACCGCTTCAGGTATCATATAAAATAAATAAAATAGTCTTTTATTCATTTAACCGCCTCGGTGGCGCGTGATACGTGATACCATTTATCACGTATTACGTATACGGTACGGCTACAATACTCGGGTTCGAATCCAGTCGGACAGAAGTGATATTTCAGTTTCTTCTATATCAGGCCAGAGTTTTATTTGTGCCCGATACGGCGATATGCTCGCCACCTATCATAGGGCGGAAAAAACATACGGCAAGTGTGGATGCACTAGTTACACTTCTGCCTATGCCTTCGGGGGATACAGGCGTGAGGTAGATGGTAAGATATTTAACAACTACATATATTTAAAAGAAAATTCATCAATCCAGTTCGCAACATAACTAGTATCGACGCGACCGCCACATGCCTTCCCGCTCGTCGCTGGTGCACCATCTCGACGCTGGAACAGACCAAGTGCACGTGGCTGCGCACCTCCGCCTACATCCTGGGGATAGAGCCCGCCATCTCCTGTCAGCAGAGGACCAATACCTTCGAATGTCTCCAAGACATTAAGGATGAACGAGCCGACTTCATCGCCACACCTTCAAACTACGGCTATATATCCAGACAGTAAGTGTATGCTTTAGATAAACAGGTATGGTAAGATTGACTCAGTAGGGAGTGTCACCGGGGAGCAAAGATATGTCCCGTGACCAACACCAAAGCCCGGACCTGATCTACCGGAATAAAGCGCGAATTTCAAACTACGGGATTGTATTGAATTGCAATAACTAATATAACTTTGTCCGGCTCGGGATTCGACCCTCAGTCCTCAGCAATGTCTCCTCGATGATACAACTGCGCCACTGTGACTGTTGAAGATAACATGTTTTATGTCTCCAGACACTACCAGCTGTCATCCTTGAAGTTGGTACAAAACACACGCACCGACCCCGCCGCCTTCTCCAGGGTGGTCGCCCTGATCAAAGATTCCGCGCAGGAAGAAATCACTCGCTTCGAGAACTTGAGAAGCAAGAAGGCATGCTTCCCGGAATTCGGCGGAATTGGTAATATATAGTAATATTTCTTTCACTCTTTTATGGTAGAAGCAAGAAGAAAAAAGAGCTGGAAAATGCGACATCAGAAGAAGCGTAGATAAATAAATGTCTACATCAGTCATTCATACTTTCAATCGGTTGATCTATCAATCTTCCATTCATTTATTTCTTGGTTTCATTCATTCATTCATTCATTCTTTAATAATGTTCTTTGCTCCCCAGCATACATGGCGTTCGTGAACGCGGCTCAAGAGCGAGGCGTGATCAGTTCTTCAGAGTGCGACTACGCGCGCGCTGTGGGGGAGTTCTTCAACGGCACTTGCGCGCCAGGAGCGCTCGACACCACGCACACTATCTCCGAGTCCTCGGTAATTATATCAGCTTGTGTTGATCCTCTGCTGGATATGGCCTCTCTTCATAAATAGCTTGAAATATCAGCTTTTCATAGCTCGCCCCGTATAACATCTTTGGACGGAAAGACATACGGCGTAATGTTGGTGCACGAATTTTATATCAAGATAAAAACAATTTATTCTTTTTTCACACAGACTTTCGACGCCAACACGCTCTGCTCGGTCTGCAAGCCCGCCGTCGCCATTGTTGGTAATTTCTCTGATTGTAAGTATCTCTTGTGTATTAAATTATTTTACTATTACAAAAGCACATTTTAACCAACTTAAATTATTATTTCTCCTATTTTTATAAGCAATATTGAAACAAACTTTCATAATGTGCTTTAAATGTTATTCAATGCATTTATTATCTGTATTAGTCAGTAACTTATGTAATTTGAAATAAATAGTTCTTATAAAAATTGGTTCCGAAAATCCATAAACTCTGTCTACACCTCTGGGTTACGGGAGTGAATGGATATTTATTTATTCATTTAATTTCAGTTACCTGTGCGTACGACTACACCAATCAGTACTACGGGAACAACGGCTCTTTAGCGTGTCTGGCGGACCCTGAGACACACGTCGCCTTCGTAGAGATGCAGAACATTGATGGTGAGTTTATTACAACAGATTTAAAGATAAAAGAAAGGTAAGGCAGAAAGTTTTTGTTGGGGCACGCGGGGGCACGCAGTGCCCCCAAATGGAATTTTCGAGATGATCGATGATAACGAATTCAAGCAAGGGATGGATGGAGAGTATAATAAAAAATTATGAACATAAAACTTTCCTGAATTACCGTGCCCCCAAATATGAAGTACTGATTCTCACAATCAACTGGTGACATACTTCTAATATTAGGAAGTTATGAAATAATTCATTAATATTTCTCTTAAACATTCCAATTGTGTTTTAAGAAGTTTGTGCCTAGGATATGGTTTGCAGAATGAGGATCGAACCCGCGGCCATGTTGCGCATGTCTCGTATCGTATTTTACAATATAATTTATTTCTTCCAGCTCAACTATCATCGCTCGGTCTCCAAGGGTCACAGTTCAGGGCACTCTGTCGCAACAACACGCTCGCCCTCAGTAATGGCACCGCCGCCATTGACCAGGCCTGCCTCCTTGCTTATGTCGTCGATTCAGAATTATTAGCCAGAAGGTATGTATATCGCCAAATCCAAAATATTGGGAATTAAGAACAAAAAAAAGCGTCTTCTTTTCGGCAATATGAAACAAAAATATAATTAAATTACTGAATTCTTTCCTCAGGTCTGATCCATTGTTGAACAGTTTAAGTGTACTCCTTGATAACTTGGACCAGTACTTTGGGTACAACGCAGCTTCTGGCACACAGCACATCAACCTCGAAATGTATTCCCCGTTCGATGGCGTCAATGATCTTTTATTCAAGAACACAGCTGTCGGCCTCTCGGAGCCATCGACGGAAACCGCCAACGAACCGGCGAGGAACTACATAGAGCTGTTCAAACACCTCGACGCGTGCACCAGTGTTGCCCCGCCTTCACTCGGACAGGCGACGCGTAACTACTCTATGTTAACTCTCTTTGTATTGACAGCTCTAACGCGCGCTTTTGTCTTTTAGAACTGTCATACCTTTTGTATAAATACTAATTTTAGTATATAAGTTTATCTAAAAGTAGGATACAGATTTTTTTGGATTGTACAGGTACGTAAGTTTACACATTTTACAAAATTCAAAATTATAATTTAAAAATGTTAGCTAGTTAAAAAATGAAAAAAAAAAATAGTTAGTTGTAACTACACCTGACATTACGTATTTAAAAATTACGCGTGTATTTCTTTAATAGTATTTTAATGTCACGTAATTTATTACTAGGTCGTATAACGTGTGCCAAATATTTTTTAAGTACCAGTGTGTTACATGTTTGATTTTTTTTTAAATAAAAATATTTTTTTATAAATGATGTATTATTTAAAATTTAGCGCCATCTATCACGAAATTTTAAAAGTTTAAGATTTATAACGCATAGCTGGTCTAAAATCTTGTAAGTTATTAGAGTACAAATATAAAGAAAAAAAATATTATACAAACAATTTTTTATTCAATACAATGTTAATAAAATATTTGCCTAGATTAAATTAATTATAAGTTAACACAATGTAATGTTTATATCATTTATTATAGGATTATATGTCTCCTTCTCTTTTTCCCTTCATCTCCTATACAAACATGCGGAAACATATTTCTACTTCATTCAACAACCCCAATTTAATACTAATTATTTTTTAATTCACTAATCTATTATTCGATTAATTTACAATCTTATTCTAGAACAATCTTAAAATTAATTTACGAATAATTTACAAATTTAAAACTAAACAATCTTTAAATGAATTCACTATTGATTAATTCAAAGACAAAAAGTAAACGATTTTTAAATGAATTCATATATATTTAATTTACAACTTAGGAATGAACAAAATAGCTTAAAATAATTATACTACATTATTTTATGAACTTCATACCGAGTTTATAGTCTATAAGAGATACCTAAATAATACGTTAATTTAATTGCTTATAATTATTAACAAAGAGTAGTAAAATCAACATAGATTAAAAAGCACAGAGTCTCCATATGACCTGTAAGATTGACACCACACGACCAAATGTGAAACGTACAGTCAAAAGCGTAAATATGTAAACAGAGCAACGCTGCAAAAACATGTAAGCTTGGAAGGGTGTATACATGTTTTTGCAGCGTTGCACTGTTTACATATTTACGCTTTTGACTGTACTGCAGCGTGCAGAAGCAAGGTTTCAATATTTGTTACTATAGGTACATAACGCTTATGAAATCACCAGTCAAAAGTGTTTCAAAGATAGTGACACCAACATTCAATCTTTCTAACACAATAAAGAATTGTGTAAAAAGGAATAATTTTTGACACCGCGTCCTATTGGTCGCCTTGAGGCACCTGAAGTTGATAAAACGTCCTAAATGTCATGTTTTCGTGTCTTCATTCCGTGGTAATAACATATCTGCTTTTTTTTACATCATTGCACCCAAAGTGAAGAGAATGAAAATTGTTCCAATTTTTATTGTGTACATATCGGTATGAATGCTTCGTCGCACTGTAAACGCACCGTCCGTGTGGCATCGCTTTTATTTTAAAAATTTGAACCGATATAAAGCCTCCTTGGTATTTTAAAAATAACTTTAATGAATATACCTTTATTATTATAAAATATCTTGAATAAAACTGTGATGATTATGCCTTTTATTCTCTTCCCAAAGCATTGTTTTTAATTATCTTCAATTAAAAATTTCCTGCTGAAATTATATAAAATACTGACAATATTGCTTCAGTATAACGTAACGCAAGTAAGCAACCTCCTTTGTATTTTTAAAAGTAAATATTTTTCATAGCGTCACATAATGACAACTGGAAGTCAAGTCGATTTCATAGAGAATTATATTTTAATTCTAGTTTATGTAACAAAAAGTGTGAATGACCATCGGCTTTTAGAATATGTGCGACAAAGATTCCTCAGCGTCTTCCACATCAGAGAGTTCCTCTACATCATCATCCAGCACAGAGACCGAAGATGAGGACATCGAGAACAAGTCCTGTACCGACGTACAAGACGAAAAGACCACAAAGACCAAGAAAAAAGCCCACACACCGAAGATAAAGCACGAAGTCGAGACCCAAACACACGAACATAGTGAATGTACCGTCAAATCTGACTGTACCATCGAGAGCAAGAGCGAATGTAACTCAGAGACGAATTTAAAGACCGAAACCGTCGCAGCTTCAACACAGACCCATGAGGACATTAAGATAGGAGAATCGGGGATTCTGTGTACCATCAAGTCGGAAACAGTGAATGAGGTGGATCAGGATGACAAATTAGACACCTTGCAGTAGTCGAAGCCGGGGTCACGATAGTTCACGCATCAAATAGACTTGAATATTCAATTTTTGAGGAAGAATAAGGCATTCTGCGACCGGGTGATGCCGAACACAGAAGTAGACTAGGCTGAGAAGCCAAATCCAGTGAATTTTGACATCAAATCAACAGATATATTAAGTTTTTTCATATATACTAAGCAGGAATTTATATTCAATATCAAGAGCTCACCGTCTATCACATCATCACCACCTATCACACATACGACGATAAGTCCAATAGGATCTCTGCCTATAACTTCAAAACAAGCGTGAGGTATGTTTTTTCAACAAAGAGAGCGTTTAGGGACAAATCAAGACCTATGGTCCTTTAGTATGGACTTATGGTCTTAAAATGTACCTAACAATGGATATGGGTATTGTAATGACCAGTAAATGTATTGTTTGGGAGGACCTTCATACAAGTTCATTAATATCAGAAGGTTGGATGGTTGAATACTGAAACTAGAGGACTACCTAAAAATTATAAAGGTCCTCTAAAAGACCTTTAAACATTAGTAAAGGCCTAATTTTTTCCTTCGCCAAATTAACATTTTTATAGACTTGATAACCAAATAGATGTAAGAAATATAAAGATTTTTAAATATATATTTTTTTTTGTATGTACATCTGTAAATAAAAAATTTAATCGAATCAATATTTTGTTTGAATTGTATATTATATACAGGATGTCCGAAAATGTACAAAAAAAACGATAACTAACTTAAAGCGAAAAGAATAACACTTACCCATTTCCGAAATCGCTGAGTTCCGTCACCAACGGGCGTCACTAAGTTTTTTTTTTAAGTTTTTTTTATGAAAAACCCTTATAATCTTATCTAGAATTTATAGACCATCTTTTAACCATTACATATTAATGTCAGTTACATGATTTCGCATTTGGGAAAAAGTCCCCTACTAAGTTTTATCGAGAGAAGTAAATAATTAAAAAAAAATTTACGCATAAAATATTGTATTAAAATAGTTCAACGGCCTATTGTAATTTCCGTCAGTTTATAATACAACTAGGAATATTATTTGATTAGCTACAACCCTCCATTGTGATCTTAATATTCTCTGGCCAGTTTTCATCACCTGCTGGAGGTAAGGTGTAGGTCCTTTAGACCTATATGTGGTCACCGTTCTAGTACCTTCATTTATATTTTTTAATGAATCCTCAATACATAATATAAAATTTATTTAGTACTTTCTTAGTGACGTACTAAAAAAAAGGCATAAGAAATACCCGTAACTGAGGAGTGTGTTGTATGCATGCAGAAGTGCGAGAGTAAATTAGTAATCACTGCCTACCCCTCTGGGTTACAAGTTAAACATCAATCCATTCTGGTGACCATCCGCAGCACCACCGAGGTAGTTATTATAAAACACTTCATTTTTTTTCACAATTCATATAAACTAAACGTTTCCACATTTAAAACCACCAGTCCACCCCTTGGGGGGATACATGCTTGAATATAGTCAATATTTATAAACACTGCACTAGTTTGTCTCGTTTCATTTCACTTCACGACACTGTCGGTTCACTGGTGTAAGGCGTGGTGCGGCGTCAGCACCGCGCCGCCCGCCGGCAGCACCGACGTGATGACGGGGGCCGAGCCGCCCACTCCACTCACGCTGCCCACCCCGCCGCCGCAGAATATCACCTGGAACAAAAAAAAATCTTTTCAATACTACAACCATTTCCAACTACGACACTATTCCCCGAAGGGATAGGCAGAGCTGTTAGTGTACTCATATCTGAAATACACAAAACATTTCAAATTGTGTAGTTTTTAATGTGAGCTAGTATCAAAACCGGTTATTTTATAAACTGACCTGCGAGACGGGGGTCGCCGGCTGTCCCGGAGTCGCCAGCACGTATTGCTGCTGCCTCACACCGCCCACCTGCAAATGTATTAACTTTACGAACGTACGAATAAATATGAACAGATAATTGAGTCTAAATTAACCTCACGCCTGCGTTCACAAAGGAGATAGACAGCTATGTCTATCTCCTTTTTTATTTTAATACCGTAAGGGGGCAGTTTTTGTTTATTCACTATAATAATTGTGTCCGATATATCGATAGACTTGACACTTATCACATCATGTGTTGCACCTCTGCCTACCCCATCGGGGATACCTTGAGGTATTTTTTTTAATAACTCACGGCGTGTATCTGCTGCGGCTGCGACTGCAAGGTCTGTCGGCTGTCCTCCACCACCACCTGCTCCATGAACGTGCCACTGCTCGCTGGAAGGAGACAAACAATCTGAATATATAAAGCCTCAACCTCTTTTGTACCAAACTTCAGGCCTCTAGGAGGTCTGAAAATTAATAATGTTTTTTTGAAAATTGATTAGATTTTTTTTAAACTTCTGAATGTTAAAACTAAGTTTTTTTTTTTATATTGTTATATATAATTTTTTTCGATCAAATGTTAAATCTCAGTATATTTTATTCACTATACCCTTACCGGTGGTGCTGGTGGTGGTGGTCGCGCCGGCGGTGGTCTCGCAGCCGAACAGACAGTACTGCACCGTCCAGCGCGGCTCGAAGGGAATATGTGTTTTCACCTGTACACAATGTCTCGTATATAATAAATAATTTACAACTCAGAATATCCCCTGGTACTTTTCAGTGGACCCCGAAGACACAGAAACCAGTATTTTCCCTTTCGCAGTGATCTCCGAGCGTAGAGACACCCCGGGAGCTTCACCTACCTTCAGTTCAGTGGTCAGCATCAGTATATGTCTGCAGGGGAGGCGGAACACCTTGCTGAACAGACACGAGCACTCCTGCGTCGACGTGCCGTATTTACATATGGCCGTGCTGCTGTGACGTCTGAAAACGAAATTAAATATTAAACAAACATACCTCACGCCTGTAGCCCTGACGAGGTAGGCAGAGGTGCAACTAGAGAGAGGTGTGCCGTCATATCTGTGTCTGCCTACCCTTGTTGGTTACGTTCACCTGCTAGTTCTGTCGTCCAGACACCTCTGCGCCAGCTTGGTCTGGTGACTCATCAGGTTGTAGGCGTACTGCGTGATGGTGTCTGTCGGTGATTGCTTCAGGCTCTCCATTTCCTGAAATATGAGGATTTTTTTTACTAAAAAAATAAGACAAAATTCTTGATTTTAGTTGTCCATCTGATACATGCCCTAAGTCTGTTTATAGCAAAGGTCCGTCTGTCGTCTTCGAGCTGGTTGGCGACGTTGAAGAACAAGGAGACGAACTCGTCCGGCTGCACCTGACCCCGGATCAGGCCCTGGAACTTACACACCAGTCTCTCCAGACCCTGGAATTGATGGACAAGTTGTAATGTTACATTTCTTTCGGTTTGTTTGTGAGTGAATTCTTTCCATGTCCGGACGGACATCGAAAGAATTGCACCTCTGCCCATACCTTAAAGAGACATAATCGTGAAGTATGTCTTCTTACCTTATGCAATATATTAGTGTAATTATCAGCCTCCAGCCACAGGTCCAGCTTGGCGATGGCACCGGAACACTTGGTGACCTGTTCCCACAATCTTAGAGTACCTGCTCCGGTACCTATTATATTCCGTTTCAGCAACTGAAGTGATAAAAAAAAACTATTCAGTACATCTCAGTGGGGGAAGGCACGGAGAAACAAAACTACAGGAACCTTGTGCGTGCACATTTTGTAATTTTCGGTGACTGAAAAAAAAACCGACCGGTGTCACATACCTGCAGCTGTGCCGTGGTGTGGTCGCCCCTCAGCAAGGCGAGCGCGTACGTCTTGCAGCGCGCGGCCACGTCGTCCGGCGCCAGCGAGCTGAGCGCGGCCGCGGCGGCGTCCTCCCGGCGCGCCGTGTCCGCGCACAGCCGCGCGGCCGCGCACGCCGCCTGCCACACCGAGCACGTCACGTGCGCGTTGGGGAACTCCGACCTTACGTCCTATACAATTCTAAATCTGTATACCCCATTTGTGAAATAAGATGTAAAAAAATTTATACCTACTGCGCATATATTTCCTGAAAGGGTAAGCAGAGATGTAAACTAGTGTACCCACATTTCAATGTATGTTTTAAAACAATTCAGTTTTATACTAAGTTTATGTTAAAAAAAATATTTGTAATTGTCTCGGTGGTGCAGTTGTATCACTGCATTGTCTCAGATTCGAATCTGCCAAGTAAAATGTGCCTAATATGATAGGTTCCCTACCTATCATACGGAATGGAAATGTAGGTGCTCTAGTTGTACCTCTGACTCTCACTTCAGGGAATAAGGTGATGGTAGACCAGATAATCTATGGCTTATTCCAGAAACTGTTAAGTCTATGGTATAAACCATAGATTTATACCATAGACCAGTGTTGACCAATTGCCCGTCTCTAGGGCCCATGTTGATAATAAATTAATCATTATATGTTACCTGCTGTGACTTGGTAGGGTCACACACCACGCAGCGAACCTGTCGCCAGGCCGGGTTGCAGGACTTAAAGGTCTCCAGCAACCACCTCAAGTCCTCACCGATCAATGTCGATATACCTGATAATTGATACAGGGTCAATATTGTCCCAATCATATAATTTTACTGAGCTAAGTCCTGGGACATCTCCTAGCACCGACACTGCCATTTGGTACACACCTGCACTGACTATCACCGACTTCCCGTTCCCATCTTCAGCCAAGAACAGAGTCACATTATGCTTGATGCTGGACGTCCCTGAACCGGTCACAGTGGACATACTGCTGTTGAACTCTATACCTGCGAAATAAATAAAGCCTTTATTCAAACAATTAACGTACTTGGGTTTGGTTAACTCATCAGCCTGGAAGTTGGAATTTGTGCTTTCATGACAGGCTCGCCACAACATGGGACGGAAAACATACAGAGAAATGTGTTTGGACTAGTTGTACTTCTGCTACCTGCCCCTTAGTGGGAATAAAGGCGTTAGGATATATTTTTTGTCTCGGCACTGCACAGTTCACTCAAAATTTCTTTACAAGCGTATCCAAATATTATTAAGTTGTTCATACCCTTAACTGGCTCGGGGGCTCAGTGGTATCA
The DNA here is from genome assembly GCA_016277805.2 of Papilio aristodemus. Classification (NCBI taxonomy): domain Eukaryota; kingdom Metazoa; phylum Arthropoda; class Insecta; order Lepidoptera; family Papilionidae; genus Papilio; species Papilio aristodemus. Next base: position 134 of record JAABKM020111741.1, on the reverse strand, counting down.
CATATTACGTATACGGTAAGACAGCAACGCTGGGGTCCCGGGTTTGATTCCCGGGTTGGGAAAAATGATATTGGGTTTTTTCAACTTGATATCAGCACGGAGTTTGGAATTTGTGCCCGATATGGCGATAGGCT
>JAABKM020111002.1:0-11791 GCA_016277805.2 Papilio aristodemus | reverse complement strand
ATGATAGACGTATGCGGGATCCTGCTGCTCTTGAGTAATTTCAAGGTGCTTAGTCTCACGGCCGTCAGCGCTGCTGTTTGCTGTATGTATAAATGTAGAGGGGTCAGGTTTAGCATGGCCTCAAGAGTGGCAGTTGGCGTTGTTCTCATACTGCCAGTTGTTGCCATACATGCTAATCTCTGACATTTCTGAAGTTTGTTACGTGCGGTCATTTGTTTCGTTTTTGTCCACCACACAATGGCTCCGTAGGAGATCAGAAGGCGGATGACCGCTTTGTATAGCCAGAGCATCACCTTCGGCGCTAGGCCCCACTGTTTACCAATCATCTTTTTGCATTGCCAGAAAATAATGCTGGCTTTATTGATTTTGCTTTCGAGGTAGATGTTCCAGTTAAGTTTATTGTCCAGGATCACTCTTAGGTATTTCACTTCTTTGGATAGTTGTAGTTTTGTACTGAATAAGGTTGGGAGGTTATGTTTATCAATTGACCTTTTTGTTGTATACATGACCATCTCTGTTTACTTGGATTGACCGATAATTCTAGGTCTTCGCACCAGTGTTCCACTATATGGAGCGCTGATTGGGTTAGGTCACAGCCAATATTTGCTGTGTTGACAGAGATCATGATCGCCAGATTGTCTGCATATCGTACTGTATAGAAGGAGTTCCTGTTTAGTTTACTAATCAGATCGTTGATTACCACGTTCCACAGAAGTGGTGATAGTACGCCACCTTGCGGACACCCTTTTACGAGTTGCATGGTTTGTTAATCCATTGGTAATCCATTCGCAGAGTGTTTTCTGGACACCTTGTTTTATTATTGGTGAAGTTTTAGAATTGTTGTATTATTGGTGAAGTTATGTAGCTAGGTTATCTTATATTGAATATATGTCAGAGGGAGGGTTATGTTTCATGTTAATGCACATGATCATAACAGAATTTTTATTAACTAAATGCAAAGTTTTTGTATTACAATATAATCTCAGTTCATTAGTGTCATTTGTGTGTTTTGGTATTATTCGCAGTCTGATTTTGCATAAAATGTATGGGACACATATATTGCATAGTTTATTGATAGTAAATCATTATATAAAGTCTTTTAACAAAATAATACGACCTTAATATCCATTGTACATATTAATTTATTAACTCTTAATTCTTAACTATAGTAATATTATTATAATAATATCTTTTGTTAATATGCATTTATTTCATTGAATCATTAATGTTTTGTTGACAGATAACGGTGGCTGAACTTAAAGTGATGGTGGAAGAGAGAATAAAAATGCCTGCGACGGTACAGCGACTTATATTCTGTGGGAAAGTCCTAAGAAATGAGAAGAAGCTAAGGGACTATGGTATGTACCTAGAATATTAAAAACCAATGTAACTTTTATAATATATGTTAATATTTGATCAAAATATTATTCTATATACAATGTTTTTAATCTTTATTATAGTTTAATCAATTGCTGACAATATTCCGTCTTATTGTTGTATTTTTTATGTGAACATGTTTTATTTTTAATATATTTATGATGATGTGGCTGACTTTGCCGATCTGAAGTACATTTATTTATGGAATTTGATATTAATAATTGATGGCTCAAACCAATGGTACATGTTGCAAAGCAGAAACATCTTAAATGGTATAAAAAGTCTACAAGTATATTTTACTATATGATATGTACGTCATTATTAATACATTCACATAGAATGGAATAAGAAATTAATACTATGTAACGCCTTGCCATATGTCAAGCCATGCCACGCCATACTGCCGGATGTCAAAGCCAAGCAAACATTAACATGGAAACTGTTATTTTTACAATTGTTTGTTTAATTTTTCTGCGAATGAATAAAATGTGTGAATAATTAATAGATAAAAGATATTTGTTGATAAAATTGAAACATCTATCTTAAATATTTGCATTGTAAGATTGTCATATATACCATAATATATAAGCCACTTTTCTAGGGCAGAGAAGACTTGTTATATTCAATGTTAGTTTAAACATATCAATTTGACTAAAAATATAAAGTGCCATATGTAATAGCAATCATTCAAATGCTTATTTTAGCACTCGAGGCAACCCATGCTGCTTGCTGTATACTGCTGCTACTGATTCTACCTTTTAACTTTAAATGTCTCTTTTAACTTTAAATGTTTTAGGTGTGAATGGTTGTGCTATTCATTTAGTGGACAGAGCACCACCTTCTATGGAATCGAGGCAGTCCATGGGTCGGGACAGTGGTGCATCTACTAGTGCTGAGGGGACAAACAGTAGCCAGAGAGCCACTAGTACTATGGGCCAAGAGGCAGCAATAATCCAGCAAGCGGTCCGGCACATTATGGTAGGTACACTTTTAGTATCTTATTTGATAGTTAAGAAAATTAATTTAATGACATGTTTTTATTTTCTAAGCAATTGTCAAACTGGTAAAATAAAAAGCGCTAAATCGAACTAGTAGCGTCCAAACCTCTTGAAGTGCATACATGTATAGATAATTCGCAATATGTGTCATGATAATACAATAACTTTTCTTTTTTTTAGATTTTGTCATTTTTAAGCTAGAAATATGTAATATAAAACCGCTAGGCGGGAATTTTGAATCGGGCCGAGTAGGCACCGAGGGCCGCTGGTTGGCTAATTCCTGGTTTAAAGGAAATGCTCATTAAATATTTATGACGAAGTTTATTCGTCTATTGGCAATGGTATAAAAGACACAAGTTAAAATATTAACAACACTATTATTTGGGCATGTGAGTCGTTTATTTCGGTGGTCGTCTACTAATCTACGATCTTATTTACAGCGATCCGCAAATATACCGCCAACAGTGAGTCGCATCGAGACTCTACGCGACTTGATAAAAGACATCAGAAAAAGAATTCTGCAATTAGGAAGTTATAATAATCACAGGGTAAGGGAAATGTGCTTTTAAATTTTACATTATGGTGATGACTGTGATGATGGTGACACAATGAAAACTTCGTTAAAAAGGCTAAAAAGTTTACATTTGCTAAAAAGTTTATGTTTACACAGTTAGATTTACATTAGCTTTATTTGTCAGAGTGACCACATCACCGAAGAAACTGTTCGTAATCCCGGAGCGCAGGAATCATCGCATCAAGATTCTGATGGACAGAACCAACAACAAGACGATGAAGTTCGTGTAAGTGGTTCCGAATCACCCGTCAGTTCTGTACACGAGGTAAATATTTTTACATCAATATTAATAACAACTTGATACACTCCACTTGTAGTAGGAACAGAGCAGGTGAATGATGAAAATTGTTATGGCCAATGGGGGCAAAACACAGGTTGTAGCGACGTACGTTAATTTTTCCACAAGTTAGATGCACCTATAATTTAATTGGATTGCGGAAGTTCACTGGACGGCGTTAGCAGGGGACCGATCTTTCTGGCGATCAATGATTATTGGATAAAGAAAGAAATAACATTTTGTTAACCATTATGATATATTGTTTTACTGAAGAATTGTATCCTTTGAGTTGTTGGGAAATGAATTTCTCTGCTATAAGCAGAGAAATTCAACCTTTATGCATTCAAAAATCAACCTTTATACCCTTAAAAATACTTTTATGTATAAAGAAATTAAAATATAATTTTATAAATAAAAATATACCTCACACCTATTTTCCCGAATTTACATATATGCTTTTCTGATAAAATGTATTATTAATGTTGCAGAATGCGCCCTTCACCCAGCAAGTCCCACAAGATCTATGGGGTGTAATGGATACGTTCAACCCCGGGTAAGTTTCAGTAAATGTTTAGGAATATATGGTACCTTTTATACCCTGTAAAAATAATCGCAAAAGTAATTAAGAATAAAAAATAGTCCATCTTGTTATTAATTTCCATGTCACATAACTTTAAAGAAATTATTGTATCTTATTACTCAGGGAATTTTTTCATTAGTTCTGTTTGTATCTTTCATTTGTTATGTATATAATAGAATGGGAGAAGTATTTATGTATCCGAGATTCAAGGTTACTTCCATTAAATGTCTTTCAGAATGTCTTTTTCAATTTAAATGCACATGTAATTTTGTATTTTGTAGTCCGAGGCTGAGTATGCAGCCCAGCAGCTCGTGCCCGCATGAGTTGCGTTTTATTATGGAAGAACTGGATGTCTTATATCTGGAGTTCTCTCCATACAGATTGATGTACATGGATTTACTTGCCGAAGCGCATTCAAATAATGTGAGTAGTTTTTGTTTGTACTTGTTTAGTCAGAACAACTATTGTTATGTTACTATATTTTGACTTCTTACTTTACTTCTTTCAATTTTACTTTTTTCTTTACGCTTTTCTTTGTTTGACTTTCATATATCTGCTTTATCCTTTGTATAATAATTTTTAAAAAATAAAATGAACATAAAGCTTTAATTTTGAATAAACATTCCAAATTGTCTGACATTTTTCTTATTGTATAGTATATGACCAATAACTATATAGTGACGTCATAACGCGCCCCGGCTTATTGGCTGAGAGCGCATCGCGCATTCTTATTAATCGTTCGCGCCAATTGTGAAGCGCGATGCGTCCCACATTGTATTTTGCATCAGTTTCCCGCCGTAACCCGTAACGAAAGCAGTGCTGTGAAATTTTTAATAATATGTAATTTTAATAACTGAACACTAATGTAGTATATTACAACATTAAACAATGTAAATAATTTTATGCTTAACTAAATTATATGTATATAAATAAATTACTGTTAACAGATTCCGGTTACCAGGTGAATATGAAATAATGTTAAAAACATGTGTTGTCGTTATAGCGGCCTCATTACACTGACGAAGAGAGGGCGGAGAATCAGCGCATCATCGACATCACGTGCGCGACGATGCACAGCTTCGCGCACGCGTACCACGTCCTCAGCGATATAAACCTGAATGTATCGACCTCAGTGCTCACCTCCGAGATACCTTCTATGCGCCATAATTTACCTGTTCACGTAAGTTGAAAAATTTTTGTACACTACAGGAAACCATATAAATAATAGTTAAATTTAGGCGTCACTCAAACTATGTATTATATTTTATACATATAAAAAATGTATATGTAAATACTAGTTTTTTTTATACTATTATAAATATAAAAATTGGGGTGTTATTAATTTATAAATTATTTCATACATTCGTACAGTAAATAAATCCATGTACAAACATGAAAAGTGTCCAATAGCAAATCCTAAACAAATCTGCTATTTTAAAATGTTAAACATTTCGATTTAAATTTATAAACAAATATAGTTTATCCTAATCCAGTGCGAGCTCTCTAATGCGGCATAATGTTTCTCAAATTTTGTTTACAAGCGTTTTAAATGTAGGAAAATATTATGGAACCAGAAACTAAATTCCCCTCTGGGACGGATATACTCTCGGGAGGAAGTCATAAAAAAAAAATGGATTATGTATAACCAAACTAAATTTAATATACATTATCAAGCGATTTTTAGATTTGTCGTAAAATATCCTAATTAAAATATGTTTATCGGTTGGTTCACAGCCCTTCATCAACGTGGTTCAAGCAAACCACACAGTTACAGACCCGAACCAGGGAGGGAGTCAAACTACTGAGATCAGAGTACCAGAGATCATGGTGACTCGCACCACACGCGTTGCGAGCACTGACATTGATGCCGCTCCGAGGCAGAACACGCAGCAGCAGCGGGCAGCCGCCATTCAACGCCAACATATTGGTAAGATATTTATAATTAACTGACATCGCCTAAAGTATTTATAAGAAAATACACACACACTGTTGGAGTTTATAGATAAGTGGAAACATGAGGTGGAGCAGAGATACAGGGTGAGATAAACTACGTATTTAGCCAGAATAAATGTTTAATGAAAACCCAATATCACTTTGCTCGAGATGGATTCGACCATTCATATGTTAGAATAATACATAAACAAGTATGTTTACAAGAGTTGGTCATTTGATAATAGAATTTGGGGACATATTGCGTCGCATGGGTGAGTCGGACGAAGTGGAGATGGTGGTTACTGTGGAGGAGATAACCTTAAATAGAGTTTTACGGGGAAACTCCATGGGCTCCATTCCTAATCAGATGCCGCTGCATGGCGAGGGAAAAGGTACTAGCGGATTGTCACAACCCTTGCTCTGTTCTTTTGTTTTCTTGATAAATACTGAAAAACTAAAATAAAACTGACATAAAGTCGTTCCTAACCAATTACACAGCCAATCCGAGCTTTTTACGTCGTTCTAACTATGACATATAAATAGACAGACGACAGCATATCGGAAATAAATGCTAAAGTAGTGTTTTATTTGAATGTCATGTTCAGAACGTTGATAAAGCGTCGTGTAGTTATGTCTATTGATATCTTAGATAGTAGTAAAGTAAAGCGTAAATCGTGATCGTAAACCTGCTTGCTTGCGTTAAAAAAAAATAAAAATCCACACGGAATTTCTTAATGAGCTGTGAAGCACAAACTTTGTGAGTATTTTAAATATCATTTTACCAAAGAATTGTTTAAAACAAGTCCGTCACCGCACAACACGACAGAGCACCAAACTCCATCCTTACCACATTGATGGCGTTCCACTACCACGCGGTTCTTGAGAAACTTCTTGCCTCGGACAACCGCCTTGTGGAACGATCTGTCGCCTGCGGTATTTCCAAACGGATGCGATTTAGGGTCCTTCAAAAAACGAGCGTACTCCCTCCTTAAAAGCCGGCGACGCATCTGCAGTTCCCCTGGTGTTGCGGATGTTCATGGGCGGCGGTGATCACCGGACTAGACGAATCATCGCTCGTTTGTCCCTTTTGTACTATACGAGGGCGGGGGCGGGGGGAGCATTGGTACATTTAATATTTTTTTTAATTGTATTTTAACCTTTTTTATAATAATAATATTTCGCCAAACTGTCACAGCAGTTTGTTGGCGAAAATACACTCAATAATATATTCTAATATGTATTAGTACTTTCTACAAACAAAAGGAAAGATATTGACACATATATTCGTTTTAACACTAAACCTGTCGGCACCGGTCAAATTGACCATTTTCAACTTTTTTTATAACCTATACATTTTTGAACGTTATAATACCGTTATAAAACTATATGACAATTCTTAGAATATGCATATAATATTTTCTTTACTCTTTACTTCGAGTTAGTTTTTTTATTTTCCAAGAAAAATTTGATATGTAGCCTACCTACCGCGGCCGGTCAATATGGCCGGCCGCGGGAGGTAGGCTACATAAAAGATGATTATGATGAAAATATTATGCAGTTTTCTCAGAGTAACATGTTTTATAGTTATCTCGGAGTCTGTTTCAATTGAAAAGAATAGACAGCAAAAGTATTGATTACAGTCTCGAGTAGGGCACTTCTAAAGCGTTTCTTAGGCAATTTTTTTTTACAATTGCTTATTTCAATTAGATAAAGTAAAGTATCAAAACTTGGATGTAAATGTTTTATTCCTTGCAAAATTACAAATTACCTAAGAAAAATACGGACATAGAAGAAGATTTTTTCGAACATGATGAACAGAGAATTTCTGAAATTGAAGAAAACATGGAAACACGTAAAGAGCTATTTACAACTAGTGAATTACAATCAAAAGCGATAGTGAAGAGAGTGTTCAATTCTATTAGGGGACTTCATTGTTCTTAATCTGATGGATCCTTTCGTAGGATGCCGAAGGAACAAATGACATTACTCTTACAGTAAAAGTAAGTCGAAAAAAAAGTACTTGTCCAAAGTTCCAAACATAACTCAATAGAAATAGAAAAAAAGCGACAAATGTATACCGGAAACTATTAGATTTTATAATGGTACAAAATTTGGTGTAGATGTGGCAGACCAGATGGCAAGGAAATACAAGGAGAAGTCGACAAGTTTTAGGTGGCCACCTCCGGTATTTTTCAACTTTTTGGAGCTAGCTGGAATAAATGTCTGGATTTTGTATAAAGAAATGACGGGTGAAAACATTTAGAGGCATAGGTTTTGTTCCAGTTAGCTTCAGAACTCGGAGATACATATAAAAAAATCTCAAGAAAAAAAGCTTTTACCAATACCGTTTACAAGTTCCGATTTATCCGTTCGAAAAACTTGTCAAATAAAATTTTGTAAAGGTTATAAAACAACAAAAATCTGTTCGAAATGCGAAAAATTGTTTGCGGCAAATGCACATTTCAGACTAAAATGATTTGTAAACAATGTGAGGAAGCCAAATAAAGTATATTATGTATGCATAACATTCTATATAAAAATTTATTTTATTTGCTTTTTATAAAGATTTTTAAAAATTGTATAAAACAAATTTGGACGAAAGTTCATGAAAATCATTTATTTTATATGCATTTAGTAATAAATTAACCATTATCTGCATTGAAAAAAAAATTGATAACTTTTTTAATTACCGGTCAATTTGACCGCGGGCGGTAGGAATAGGTATACGAGAATTGTCGGTAGGTTTAGTGTTAAATATGTAATATGTTTTGAAATGTTTTAATGCAGTTGTATATCAGTTTACGATGCGTAACTGGCAGCCGGTCTGATGCACACCGTTGTGTCAACAGAGACCCGGCGAGACGTCGAAAGCCCGGCAACATCCACGGCCGCTACGGAGACCTATACCGCGGCTATATCCACGGCCGATACCGAAAACGCGTCCACATCGACGACTACTACCGAGACCGTGTCTTCATATTCTGTGGTTTATGAAAGCGCATCTACATCTTCTGTTGAAGGTATTGTCGGCGCTTCGTCTTTTGCACCAAATACGCCCATTGAACACCTTGAAATGGAGCATTCTCAAGGTCCCCAGCACGTTAGCAGTGGTACCGGACAGCGGCGACTTTCGCGTGAGTTGTTTTTTTTTATTTCACCACCTCTCATTATTATTACGTTAATCAGACCCATAGCAGATAGAACTTGGCTTGCGGCTAAGCTCAGTAGCTTATTAAGGCTTTGTATAACTAATATAAAATTTTGCTTTAATCAGCGCCATCGCGTCGACCGATGTCTGGTGGCAACGTGTATGACCGCTTTCTGCCGTGTGACAGCGTCCACCAAAGAATGAATGGGTAAATATTCCTTTTTTATTTCTTACATGTTACCTTTTTTATTTCTTACATGTCACCTTACTTTAAACCAAAGCAAAAATAATTTTCTCGACCAAAAAAACCCCTGTTATATAATTCTCCAAACATCCAAATAATAATAATATTTTTTTTTTATCACAAAATAGAATTTTCATGACATGCATGGTAACTACTGCACCCACTGTTTACCTTAGTATTAAATTAATAATCGTATTCTAGAGATGATCAACGAGAAGAAATGGAAATGATGGTACAACAGACAATGGAGCACATTTCCTCTCAAGACATAACATGCATCATGCATCAGAGTAATCTTTCAATGGTAAGTTAATATCTTTTATTGGATGTTACGTACATTTCGTTGCTAACCATTTATCGATAACTTTGAAATGATAACTGAAACTGTAACTTAGGAACAAATATAATATTTGAAAAATATTATTTCTAAGCTATTGGTATTACAATTTATAATAATTATGACAAAAAAAAATTATTAAGCACCATGACATTGATTGTAAGTCATTAAGTTTGTACGTTGGACCTACTTTATACAGTTGATTTGATTGCTGAATTGTTTGTTTGTACATGATTTATTTATTTATGATTTATTTATTTATACATTATACTTGATTATTTTTAGCCTGACATCGCGTTGCTGGAAAGCCTTTTAAGGTTGAATTTGACGCCCATATCATGGATTAACGCGTACATGGCTGCCGTAGTAAGTTTATTATAAATATTATATCACATTTAAAACAACTGACCTACTAAATTGAGGATATATAAAGAAAAATAACTTTTTACGCTAAATGTTTGGCTCTTTTGTGTTTTAGATTCAAGTTTATTATTATTATATTTTCGTTAACTAGAATATTATAAGATTTTCGCATTAATAGTTCACTTGCATTCACTAGAATATTTAAAAAAAACACAAAACAATTTATTTATTATTTTATATTATGACGATACCCTGACCCCTATCACAACATGGGACGGGATACATAAGGTGAAATATTGTACACCAGTCTCTGCTTATCTGAGACAGTGGTGTTTATTTCTTATTATTTTATTAATTAGATAAAAAAATAAAAAAATACATACTTCACGCTTGTGTTTTCCGAAACCGTAGAGAGGTGCTCTAGTGCAGACGCATTTCATCGCATGTTTTTCCGCCTCATAGTATATAGCTTTGCTCGAGCCGGGATTTAAATCGGAATTAATGAGATGTTTCTAATGATCTGTACAGGGCAGGCAGATATATGCATCGAGTTTGATGATGCCAGTGTTATCAGACACTCCATTAATTCCCAACGAATACGATTCGATACGCCGTCAGTTGCTAACGTTCGTAAAATTCGTGCGTTTCAAGTATAACGATAGGACAACGCAAGTAGACACCGCTTCCGAAGATATCGCCGATTACATTTTACAATCCATTCATGTTGTTATTTTGAAAATAATGAAAAATGTAAGTAGTATCTTAGAATTTATATTATTTATAGATAAATATAGTTCTAGTAGTTGAACCAGTATACCATATTTTGATTTTTGTCTTTCTAATGGCTTTCTAATTCATGTAGTTTTGATGTAGTAGTTTACAAATGAAAACATTTGTAAAGTTTGAATGAGGCACTAGTACTTGTATTTATTTTCAACTACTGGTTCTCCTTGTGTGATGTAATGGACCTTTAAAAATAAAGTGTCAACCGATCTACTTTTGCATATATTATATTTATTTACAAAATTAATTTCATTTGAATATCTTCAGAAGAAACTGTTTGAAGGATTAATATAGGTATCATTTTTAGTGGTTTTTATTGATCGCTTTGTTCTGAAATAAAATTAACATAATGATTGTTTTCCAGCCCCCTTTATATCATATGCGTCTAGACATCGATCTGGCCGCCACATTGCGCAATTTCTTGAAATGCCGTCTGCGCAGCGTCGTTTTAGTATTGAACGAAAATAACAATATGGAAATAAATCCGGCACGATTCTACTACGAGATCGGTGAACTCCACCGTGACTTGTTGGCTCTAATTCTAGCGTGCACTGGCAGTGAACGTGGCTTACAGGCGATACACTCCTTGTTCGTGGTTAGTGATACTTTATTGTACTATTTAAATTGTTAATTCTTACATACATATGTCAATGATTTACCATAAATTGGCTGAGACATACTTCAGCATTTATTTTCGAAGAAAGTTAGATAACTCCGCCACTAAGACCTTTTGACTAAGCCAATGCTTAGCAACGACTAATTTACCTCGTTCCTACAGCCTCAACAATTGTTTAAACATCCCAAGTAGACAAGGATGACAGAAAACCAACGCGACGTGGGATCTAAAGAATATAAAATTGTGGTTCAATTCAAACAATAATTTTTTTATTAATTCGGATGATTAATATTTTTTTTTATTACAGGAGCATATATTTACTTTCTCTGACCCAAGAATTAACAATTACCTGAGTCGCTTTACAAACGAAATTTTTATTCGTTTGAACGTCACGCATGTTCACGCTGCGTTTAATGTAATCAGGAATCATCTCATTACATTCTCGGAGGAAGTGGTGGTAAGTTAACATTAATGTTATGCTTTACCACCGTATATTGATGCCAGACTGAATTAATTCTTATTGGTATTAAGACCTGTGCTCGCGGTATTCTATACTATATAT
>JAABKM020109534.1:0-11837 GCA_016277805.2 Papilio aristodemus | reverse complement strand
TTATTTTTCCCTTTTTGAAGTTTCTTTTACCGAGGGAAATATCATTACCTTGTCCTGCTTTACAAGTATTCTACATACAATAACATTTTTAAAAGGGAATATCAGCTTCTATTGGAGGTTATACTTTTGTTTTCGAAATAGGAAACAAAACACAGATTAAACAAACAACTGCCTCAGTGGCGTAGTTATATTGGGTACGGCTGCAATTCTGAGATCACGAGTTCGAATCTTGGATTATTTTCTATTCGATGTCAGGCGTTTGAAATTTATGCTCGGATGCCGATAGGCTCGCCCCTATCACATTGTGAGACGGAAACATACAGCGGCAAGTGGTCAAGTAAAGACCTACCCTTTTGGGGAAAACAGGCGCGGGGATCGAACAAAAAATCCTTTATATTTATAATATATAATTCAATGGTATTAGACTGTCATTAATAAGTTAATGTGCCTATTGTGTAATTTGCAACATCTGTCGCATGAATGGGCCGGCTCCACCGGTGAAATACCACGACCTCACAGAAGACAGGCTTGAAGTAGTATCCTGCGTTTCATCTGATAAGTGAGGTGCCGGAGGCCTACTCCGATCCTATTCCCCTTCCCACTCTTTTCTGACAAGGAAAGGGGAAGAGGAGGGGATTAATAAGAAAAGGAATTATCCTTTTTATGTTGATCCCTTCCTATGTCCTTTAAAGGTAGGCAACACATTTACAACTCTTGGATGTTGCGAGTGTCTATGGGCATCGGTCACCGTTAGGTGTACCACCTGCACATTTGCCACCTTATAGCATAAAAAAAATTGTGTAGTTAAGTACAAAATAATAATAATAATAAATGCTTTAAAGTAGCTTAACCCAATATATGTTTTAAGCTAATTCTTTAGAAATGTTATGCATAAAATTTCAAACAAATAAACGAGTGCTACATACTTTTATTATACGTTGTAACTCGAGCGGAATTTAATTATGAAACATAGGCTTTCACTTTCACCTACAGAGAGAACTTTCAAACAACGGTGGAGCTGAGCAAAATAAAAGGTAAGTTTGAAACGAAAGCAATAAATCTACGCCGTTGTTTATTACTGTACGATTTCTGGTATTCATCGCGTGTTAAAATACTACTGGCAGTTAAAAAATACAGGTAAAAATTAAAATAATAAATAAAGTTTAAACAGCTTGGAGAGAAATAACCTAAGCGGATAAACCCCGTTTAGGAGTTACATACCAAAATACAGTCTCGGATTGAGGGAGCTATTTTAGACATATCGGATGAAGCTAAAAGCTGGAAGCTCGTAGAGAGTAAGCTTGTAAGATAAGCATGTCTGCAATTTCAACCGTGAATTCGCAATACCGAAACATTTCCATAAAACATGTTTAAACGAATCGAATAAAGAAATTTTTAGTGGATATATTTGTTATTCTATTTATTAAAAACAGTATAGAAATCACTACATGTTTTTATGTTTCCGCAGTAAGAATTCACAACCTTCATGTTATGTAACTGTCTGTTTTAGTGATCAGTTTGATTCACCCATACGGATTAGAACAAGAATTGCTCTTGATTCTTCTTTTAGTACTTAATGGAAAAAAGATAATTAATCTAACAATAAATTCTTCACGAGTAGTGAAGACGAAGAGAACACGCTATCCTTTTAGATTCTCTAATTAATGATTAAAAGATTTGTCAGACGCTAATGTGTACTCAATTACTACATAAGAATTGTAAGGTTTTAATTACAAAACTCAAAAGATATATAATAATATACTTTTGAGTTCAATATTTTCTTAATATGATACGTTTTATTGATAAAATTATTTCGAAATATATTTTAATTTTCAAATGAAAATATGAAAATTACTTCATTAAATTTCTACCAGCGCTCACTTTATAAACAGAGTGGAAACATAATTTCAAACGAATACGTGATTCAGATAAACTGTGACAGATTAATCTTCGTTTAAAATAAAATGATTCATGTCTAGTATAGACATACTTCAAGCTGCGACCACTACTTTTATCGTATTTTATATGAACATAAATCAACATTATAATAAACTGTTAAGTACAATTTACCCCGGTGGCGTTGCAACTCGGTACGGATGCAACGAGGCCTCAGAATCGAATCCCGAATCAGGTAAAGAGTTGCTAAATCTATTTGATACACCCATTCGACAAGCACAGGAATATGCTATGTTTTATGATTTCTTACGAAATTAACCATGGAAATGTTGAATACAGTTTATATATGTATCATCTAATTTACACTCGTTCTGAGGTTGCTCTTAACTATGTCAGAATCTTCTAAAGTCCTACACTATGGACAAATCGTGTAATTTCAACTCATTAAAGCAACATCGAACTAACCTACGTTTAAAGGCTTCAAGTTTTTTTGCTTTGACGTATAATAAAACTTCAAAGAAAACATGATATAAAAGTTCAAGAATTTTATTTTTATGAAAAATATTTTTATTACACGTAACAATATTTAAAACGTGAAGGAGTAAGCCATATGTAAAATACAGTCGTCTGTTTGACTTTTACATAAAATAATAGTTTTCTAACGTAAAGAAAACATTCTCAAATATATTTGTTTTAACATTCGTACATCATAGAAAATAATGACAAGGCGTTTTTATAATATAAAAATAAAACAGGAAAAAAAACGAATGATTGCGTAATACAATAGTTAGTAGAACAATTAGAAAAATAAAAGAAACCCGAGATATTTGTTTTTTTTTTCTACTCAATATCAGCCCGAAGTTACGGAAAACTAACGGCAAAACGTGGGTGCACTAATTGCACCTCTGCCTACCCCTTGGGAAATACAGGCGTGAGATATGTTTTATTTTCTTTAAAGTTACCTATTTTCCTTATTTTCAATTTATTTCTCACGTATTCTGTTATTTACTCGTAAGGTTTTTCATACTTTAATACCGCTTCCTTCTGCACGAGTGGACAAAGGTCGTTTTCATTTTACAAGCAACGTGCTCCTTCAGTGTAAGTTAATCTTCTTTTGTTTTTGTTGTTCGTTTGTTTCTACTTATGGTTTTTCCTGTAACTTTTTCCAAAAATTGTTTCTTATATTTTTTATTACTGACCACATGTTACTCGTTTTTAATATAAATGAAGATAACAAACAAGCAAGTGATACACGTAATATTCATGGACTGTTCCCCACAGACATTCGCAACAAGCAAGCAAGGGAATGGAAAAAGGCACCTTACGCAGATTATATTCTAAACAATTCTACTCCACGCCTGTCTTCTGTAAGGTCCTGGTATTATTGATCGAGACAGCACATTCGTCCAATTAATGTTATCACGGGCTTTACCACTGCTTTCAACATCGTCATGTCTTACTGCAGGTTGCATACAATCGCTTGCGGTCTACGCGACAAGACGTATTATTAATTGAATTTTAAAATACATTATCGGAAAATCATATACGTGTTGTGGTGAGTTACCAACAATATTGCTTATAGTGGTCAACTTAATATAACAATTAATTTAGTATATAACTCACTATTATATCAGATCTAGCCTTTTTATATACATCTTAATACACTAATAAGTTTTATATGAAAAAGAAGGAGATTATTATGTATGTAATTACTCGTGGCGAAGCTTATCAAAGGCCTCTCATAGAAATGACTTTACCTACGATTCGGATCTGTGTTTAACTCCCGTCAAAGGAATGTTGGAGATAAAAAAAAACGTGTTTATTAAAGATATTAGAGCCAAGAATAAGTGGAACTAGGCCAGAAATTAACAAGCATTTAAATATCAATTGCTAGCGCTGTAAAAAAAAACCTTAAAGCTGACAAACTGGTTTAAATGATAACAAAAAAACAAGTTTTTTAAATACATCCCTTCGCGCAGACGGATCAATCTATCGAATTTCATTGCCCTGGGGAAAAAGTTAGAAAACCAACTCAAGCATTTAATCTTGTTTATAAGAAAGCAAATTTTAAAACTGCCCCATTGGCGCAGTTTTACTCATCGTACGGCATCGTAGGACTCGGATTAGAATCGGGAAAAGTAATATTGGCCTTTGTAATCTATTATGTGGTGTTAGGTTTGTGCCCTGTCACATAGGACTGAAACATAAATAACATTTTATTTGTACACGCACGAAATATTTCCAGTAAATGAGGCAGTACTAAACAATAGATACAATTCACAATAGTATAGTAATACGAGTTACCACAAAAATTGCTTTTTGTAATAAATTTTCAGGATCAGTTTACAACGCGTAATATCCAATAACCAACGAAAGGCAAATCTGCAAAATATCATTCCGGTCGGCAAACAAAAGACTGCGAAGTCGGATCATGAAATATCAAAACGGAAATCTGCTTTTCGCTGAATATTGCACGTGTATATACATTAACTCTGACTCTTGTGATGTATTCACAATAGTCCGAGTTAACAAATTCATGTCACATTTTCCTCTTAAATTTTTTCTTTTCTATTAATGAGTTCGTCATTTCAGAGGTTTTTGACGTATGCCAATATTATAATACTAGCATACATTTGGAGGAAAACCTTCCACGAAATTGTACAGTAAGATACACCGAATTAAAGCTAAAGTATAAAATATACAGATATCTAAGAATCAAGTTCAACGGTGTTGTATGAACCATATTTAAAAGTATGTAGTACAAATATGTGTAGGTAAAATAAAGATAATTATTTGTATCTAAAGATACGCTCACAGTCCATTTAGCTCCACCCACTATACGTTTTTTTTCTTTAGCGAGATATTCACGAGGAATTCTTAACGTCTAATAATACAATTAATTAAGAAAAGCTATACCTGTTGTCCAAGGTAAGCGACAAAAATACGACCAGTGCATAATTTTTACATCTTAAATATAATTTAAAAATGAAAGTTTGTCTGTGTGTCCTTTACAGAATCGACAACTATACATCCAATTGCCGTGAAAATTTGGTAAATTATCAGGCAATTCCCCGGGTAAGGTTTCTGTGAAAAAAATTATTATTATTATTTTGAGGTATCAAAAAGTCGCTTCCCGCTGTCTTTATGCTTAGATCCTTCAAACTACATAAAGGATTACAAAGCGGACTTATTTACAATAGAGGTTATTTCCAATAGACAAAAAGATTCGAGAGGAAGGTTTACATGTACACTAATATGCATGTATAGTGGAGAAAAATCGAGAATTTTTCATCCAGAAAATACTTAAGAAGCCGAGGAGTTTGTAATAGATATACACGTGCAATAACCGATTAATGTTTTCACGTCGCGTAGCATAGCGCTACGTGAAAACATAAAAGATTTTTAATTTAGATTTTGCATTATTAGCTCAGAACAAACTCGAAAATAAATAAAATATTTTTAAGCAATTAACACACGATTTGCTTTTTAAAACATGTCAAGTGTCACTAGCATGATGCTTACGGGTTGGGACTAAAATTCAAATATTTTCTTGAACTATGGAATATTAGTAAATTATATCATATATCACTATGTATTTGTTTAAAAAATATCGTTTAGTATAAAATAAGTTAAATCTGTATTTTTCATATCAATCAAAAATATTTGTCATATCAATCATACGCTGAATAACTTTATTCGTTAAATTGATTCGTTTATTACAATATTTTATTTAAAAGTCGTTCGATTGTAAAAGATTGAATAAAATCGTTTGATAATCGATATCGCCTTAAGCCTTGCAATGCCTCAAAGGTTTGAAATATTGAAATTTTGTGAGACGCGCTGTCACGAAAACGCTTTCGAAGTTTTTTAAAATATAGATATTTCATATAAGTAGAAAATCAATTATCTGGATTCAAATGATTTCTCCGATAAACGTTGCTTCGGAATGCATCCGCGCACTTAATTTCGTTTTTCACACAAAATTTGATACAGGTTCTTTGAGCCAAAACACGTGGAAGCAAAGCAGCTGTCAACAATTAAATGAACATTCAAAATGGCCGAACTTGTCGGCAAAGTGAGAGACATGACTACCAACATAACGCCACTAAAAAATCGAAATTCGAATATACATAAACCGCGAAAATTCAAAATTCGCGATACTTTTTGAACACACCTCGTATACATACATATATATTTATAAATACAGACCTTGACCACAAAGTCACTGGATACCGTATGATGAAATTTAAAAGACGTTCAAGTTACCCATTTTTATAAAATAATGAGTAAAACTAGCAACCGATCACCTCAACACTAATGACAAAATACACTATTTCTGAAAGGAACCTAAATTGTAAATTTTGTTTGTATTTTTCACAAAGTTGATTGTATGTTTCACAAAGCTGAGCAAAAACCCATTAAACAAACTAATGTATGGACTTGGAACTGTGATGACAAAACTCGGTTGCAGGAATTATTCTAATGAATTTTTTGTCTTATTTATATTTTGGTAGTTAATAATTAATTATAATAACATTTAAAAGTTCAGTTATTTGTAATTAGAGTTAAATTGAACAAATAAATTTACTATATTATCACAGTAGTATTCTGCACGTATTCTGTTCAATGGTTCAACAAATTTAATTATGTCTCTACGAGTAAGTCACAGGCTCGCAAGTATGAGACTAAAGTGTTTTGAAATTTCACCGTATTCATTAATTTTGAATATACTAAATTGAATAGTAAACCTCGACGTGTGATTTTACTTTTCTCTATAATACAAATAAATAACCTTATTTCACAAGTTGTTTGCAATGCCACATGAAGAATATACATAGAAAATAAATATAATATATAGAGTTTGTTTTTCCACGTATTGAAGTGATTTTGTGTGAGTATAAATTTTGCGATAAAAAAATATTAGTGTCACTTTCTTTGGAAAACTAGTGTTTTTAACGCGCTACTGATTGGTAACGCATGCCATTAATGTATGCAGCAAACATTAATTGTCGTTCATCTAGAATAACGGGTGAGTTTGAAGTTGTAATATTTATTAAACGGTGTATTATGGATCTAAAATCTAATACATCATAAATCTTAATTTCTGTTTCAAGCGTTATCTATTGTATTGTCAAATCTTTGTTTCTCTTTATCAAAGACAAACACGGCGACGTGCGATTAGGTCACGAGTACAAAAAACATGCAAAAACATGCTCTCGTTTCGGTGTATTGTTTTCACATCAGGTCAGTTAGAGCTACAATATCAAAGGAATGGCTAAACTTAACACATTTATATTTGGTACTATTCATGATATTTTTTTATCTTTTCTATATATTTTTTTGTCTTAAATCTCCTGCGATATCTGGAAAGAATGGAAGACGAAAGGTAAAGGAAGCTAAAGATAAAAGAAAAGAGTAATCTGAGCTGGCCGTTCCATGTATCACTGAAAAATTGAGTTAGAGAACTACCTATATGAGATTCAGCAGCAACAATGACTTGACAGATATTGGAGGATAGGGAAAAGTGGTGACAATGCCGTATTTACTCTAATTAGTTATTTTGTATGGCCGATAACTTGTACGCTACAAACAACATAGGTAGTCCCCCCACATCATATTAAATTTATCATAGTAAATTTTCTTATTCCGTGTTTAATTTATTTATAAACAAATTATATTTTAGATTACTTACTTCATTAAATTTTTTATTAGTCTTGACTACAGTTGGCTTTAACGTAATTAATATTAAATGAATTTATCGAACTAAGACACACCTATGTCAACGCGCCGTGACAGTAGTTATTAATATATGTATGTAAAGAACCACATACTGTATATTGACGTGATGTGGGATCTCTCAAAAACATTTCGAAGAATTTTCTTCTTATAGACGGTTATTTCTTAATTCATACACATTTTTTATCTAATATAAGCCGTTTACCTGCAGCTTCGCATGCATTACTGTCTTTCCTAGCTGTCATTTTTTATAACTTATGTTGCAAGTACACTTGGAATTGCAGGGGAAAACTGACAAAGGTCATGTGAAGATAGACGAGTCAAAAGTTAATTTACAATATTAGATGTCTATTTACGATCTTGATTGTGATGTCTTTTTACGATCAGTCGAGAGATTTATCCGAAATTGGTTCGTAGATTGCTTATTCATGGCAAAAACATCGCCTTTTAGCCGTCAAAATAACGCGCCCGTAAAGTAATTGTTGAATTTTGTAATTTGGCTGCCATTTTTGAGAAAATACTCAAAAAAAAAACACTAACGTAAATTTCACGTATAGAAACGTATAAAAACCTACTCTTTTGCACAGAGGTAAAGTTTTGTAGAGTTATTTTTAAAGTTTAAACTATAACGCTAGTGCTTCGTACTAATTCTTTAGACGTAGTAAAATTAATTGCAAACGTGTCATCTACAGCGATATGCGTCTCTTTACAATATCCACCCGTATGATCGCTGAAGCCCAGACAGATACCATCAATCCCTTTCCTCCCCCTCCCTCCTGCCTATCAGATGACACACGCTGCGAGCTCCATCGAGAAACTGACAATGACGCAATTGATAAGCTAAAAAATTGTCACTTCCATTATCTTGATAAAAGTGTTTCATAATAAAAACATATTTCACGTCTGTATTCCTAGAAACGGTAGGTAGAGGTGCGACTAGTTCACCCTCATTTTGACGTATGTTTTTCTGTCCCATAATGTGATAGGTGGTGTGTATATCGCCACATCAGGCACAAATTCCCGAGTTGAAAAAGCCCAAATACCACTTTCACCCTACACGAGATTCGAACCCGAGAGCGGAGCGTTGCAGCCGTACCGTAATATAACTGCGCCACTTAAACAGTTTAATTGGTAGTCAGCAGTTTGGTTGGTAATAAGTTATCGAATAAAAAAGCGTAGCCGAATGAAAAAGGCGAGGGAGCGAGATAGCGATATGCTATTAACGCTCTCTGCAGGGAAATTAAAAAAATAAGTAAAGTTGAAGATCATAATTTAAAAGCCTTCTTTGTTTTTTAACAGTTTTTTTGTACATAACTTGTCTAAAAATATTTCCAATAAAATTATACAGCGTTATCAGCTTATGTTTGATTGCAACGAGCGAAAGCACGATACAGTCTATATCAAAAGCTTTACTGTAGTTTTAACATCAAAATTGGACGAAAGATTCGTCAGTTTTTTTTTAATAGAGTTGAAAAAACAACAATAAATCGTATAGAATACCTTTCATTGATAATATTTTTAAAAATGGGGTAGACAATAATTATTTTTTTTTTCTTTACTCAGGTTGTAATATACAATTATGTAATTAATAAAAATTTTCCAATCAACGAGCGACCTAATTTTTTTTCTTACTTTTTCTATTTATGTATCCAAACTGGATGCGGGTTACATAGTGAAATGGTAAATTAAATCTTCCAGTTTATATAATTAATGTAATGTACTCCTAATTGTATTTGCATACAGAAAACTAATTTATAAAGCAAATAGCAAGAGATTTTATAAGAAATATTATCACATCTCAAATATTTACTTAATCTCGAGTTAATTATCGAGACGTAGCCACAAAATTTTGACTTTGTTTTAGATAAATTCATCCAAGTCAAATCTAAGTTATCACAGATTTCATTAAAATGTCAAGTTAAACAAAGGATGCGAATTTCAATTAGATATAGTTAGGACAAGTTATTTACATAGTCGTCCCACTTGGGACAAAGTATTTGAACCAAAATAATAATTTTATAAGTTATCTGTATAGATTTATATTTGTTATTAAAATGTTTTTAATGAAAAGGTAATTTTTAATCATTATTATCTATTGGCTTCATAAGTAGTGTTATAAACAAATTATTAATACTAACCATCCGCCCCGGCTTCGCACGGATTTTATTCATTTCCTTAGAACTATTTTTTTTAGAAGAAAATCTTTATTTTCATAGTCATAGGTCACTTTCATTGTTACCTTGGCTCCTTGACTAGGTATATACCTGTGTTGAAGAAGCCTATGTTTTTATTTTTAAAATATTTACTTTTTTATTAGGATAGATCCGTTTTACCATAACACAATATGTAAGTAACTTAATAAAATAAAACTATTAAAGTGTAATTTACAATAAAATAAATAATATTGTGTTGATACACATTAAAGATAGATTACCTGTTTTTTTTTTTAAATGTACGTACTATAAATTATGATACAATTGCTTCAGTGGCGCAGTTGTATCGTGGTACGGCTACGTTTACTGACATCACGGATTCAAATCTCGATTCGGGTGAAGTCATATCTTGTTTTATCAAATCTATTTGAGCTCGGAACATGTTCCACGCTCGCGCTTTTATATACAGGAATGGCAATACATGGTATTATATATTATTCATTTCGTATCGATCTGGAACGTGGTCAATATTTGATAAAACGGGATCTCGTCTACTCGTTTCTCGAAATGTTCGCAAATATTTACAGTTACTTCGGTCAGATCGGATACTGGATACGATAGCTCTAATGCGACTTTAAAGCAAAACGCTTCACTAAGTTTCTCTTTGTAGTATGTACGTACTACATAGATACATTTTTTTACTGGTTAATCCATTATTTAATCTATTTTTATGACTATCCACTCTTCTAATACTATTTTATTAGGAAGAAATAAACGATGTTATTTTTTAAAATTGAAAATAACGTGGGCGACAGAATATTGTATAACAGTTTGCAATATTAGGGCGTCAATAGTCTAATGGTTGAAGGTACTGCGAGACATGCACAACATGGCCGTGGGTTCGATTCTGTCATTTGACTTAAATCATATCGTAGCACAAGCTTTTTCCAGTTTAGTTAGAATGATTAAAAGAAATATTAGTAAATTATTCCACAATGTGAAAATATTAACACAAGCTATTATCCTGTGAGCGACAAACGTACTTATGGCTACTATTGTGGCCTACATATATCTCACGCCTGTATTCCACGAAGGGGTAGGCAGAGGTGCAACTAGTGCATCCACATTTCGCCATATGTTTTTCCGTCCCATAATGCGATAGGGGGTGAGCCTATCGCAATATGTGGCCTATATTGCATTCATAACTTAACATTTTTTAAATGTATGTATATAAGTCATTGTATTTTTTTTAATTGGCTGAAATACGTCTAATTTGACGTTAAATCTATTTCAAATTTAGTCGCCTATTTTATTGCGACTTAAGGCTATTTATACTGTTTTCAGCCTCCTTCAAATATGATTAGATTACAAATGTAGTATGAATAAAAATAAATTGTCTTTATATAAACAGGTTGATTTTTTTCAGGTATTTGGTTAAACCGCAATAATTATTAAATAAACACAGAAACCCCTACATTTGTAATCTTTCACGCAAGGTAACTCAGAAATTAAATATTTATGATTCTAATAAAATATTAAATCCATGCCGTTCGATGTAGAAAATTTAATCGTTTGCTTATTGGGTCAATTTCGAAATCAGCGCTTTAAAATTTTTGTAGATTATAATTTTAGCGTCACTCAAAGGAGTACGAAGGATTTATGTAATTTCTTTTTTCACGATCTTCGGAGTGTGAAAATCGACAAGGTTTTGATCATTTTATGAAATATTTAATAACGTCACCACCGAGACAGCTAAGGAACTGCACGTCCCTTAACACCCCTTCCCGGAATAGAATTACCTCTCAACGGAGGTAGAAATAAATTACTTATTACATAATATCCTAGCCGTCCTCGCCGGTTTGGTCTGCTGCGCCGTTTAATTAAAACGAATCACGTCAATATTGGCCACATTTTTAACAATGTATTTATAATATGTGCTCACGCATATGACGAGAGAACTTGTGAGGGGTAGAGAGTTCCTGGCTGAATTCGCTCACTTCTAAGATACATGCATAACATACGAGCGGTTACGGTCGTTGGCTTTATTCAGTA